>JAWZYT010000592.1:57500-60000 GCA_034508575.1 Petrolisthes manimaculis | reverse complement strand
TCTTTCTCTCAATCCCCCCCTCCACCCCCCACCCCTCCCTCCCTCCCTGCCCCAGACTTAAGCCCACAATACCACTCGATCCTCCCTCCCCCTCCAACAAACAAACAAACACACACATACACACACACACACACACGTTTGTAGTCGTTTGCGATGCTACTAAATCCGTCCCTCCTCACCCTCTCCTCTCCTCTCCTATGGTCTCTCTCTCTCTCTCTCTCTCTCTCTCTCTCTCTCTCTCTCTCTCTGCTGTAGTGTCCCTCCCATTCATAATTTCCTCTACCTATCAATCCATCCATCTATCTATCAATCTATCAATCTACCTATCAATCAATTAATCACATAAATATCAACCTATCTATCTATGTAAACACCACACTCACTCTCTATCACAAGGAATTATATAAAGGGGTATAGTATCCATTAATAGTTACAGGCCTGGTCACTGCTTTATATAACTTGGAGTGAACCCTTTCCTCGAAGTTGCTGGTGGTGATTTCTCCTCACTTGAAATCAATCGTTGTTTTGTGTTACTCAGATGAATGAACAAATAATTGACCCTTTGAATATCTTTACTTTTAGCTAGATAGACTTTGAGTGACGGATAATTTATGACGTAAATTTAAGAGTGGAATAGTCACGAACAAAAAAAAAGTTTAATTTTGTGTTACTGCTTTCAATGGTGTACATCTAAACCCATCGGTGATTTTAGTAGTGCCAAAACACGACTAAATACAGATACTAAAACAGCATACACACACACATACACACACACACACACACACACACACACACACACACACACACACACACACACACACACACACACACACACACACATACACACACATATACACACCTTAATACTGCACCATATCACACACACACGCATTCACACACACCTTAATACTGCACCATATCACACACGCACACACACAAAAAAAAAAAAAAAAAAATACGACTGTAAAAAACAGAAATAACATTGGGTCGCCAACACGGTAATCAAATGACAACAAACAGGTATAAACAACGACGACGAGGTGTCCCAAGATTCACCCAATTACAACCAAACATGACCACCAACCAAACCCACCAAACCCACCAAGTACACGAGGCGAAAAACCACTAGAAAATTACTCCTTCTTCTCCCCAAGGCTTCTCCTTCTCTTTCCCCTCTCCTCCTTCTCCTTCCCCTTTCCTTCTCCTCTTGCTCCCTTTTCCCCTCTCCTCCTTTTCCTGTCCCTTTCCCTCTCTCCTCTCCTCTCCTGTTCCTCCTCCTCCTCCTTCCCCTTTCCCTCTCTCCTATTCCTCCTCCTTCCCCATCCCCTCTCCCCCTCCTCCTCCTCCTGCCCCCATCCCCTTTCCCCTCTCCCCCTCCTCTTGTGTGTGTGTGTGTGTGTGTGTTTACTGGCCCTGACCACAGCCCAGTCTTGCCCAGCCCCCCCTCCCCCTACCCTGCTGTTCTAGTTACCTCGTTTGTCCAGACTGAATCACCACACACACACACACACACACACACACACAGTTTTTTTTTTCTCTCTCTCTCTCGCTCTCTCTCTCTCTCTCTCTCTCTCTCTCTCTCTCTCTCTCTCTCTCTCTCTCTTTCAAATTAAAACATCATTCAGTTAGTATATTCAGTAGCCTATATATAGGTATAATTCCCTGACATCTTAATAAAACAACACAACACAACACAATCTCCATAACAATGAATAATCTCTGGGGATGAATAACTCAAGAGGAATAATTATACTGTATGTTGTTGCGTGCATGTTATTCATTCAAACCCATACATACATACATACATACACGGTACAGTTGGACACATGAATGGGTGGTACAGCCCAGGTCAAATATACTTGTCCCATTTGAGTAACCAGTGTCTATTATCAGGTACTTGCTTTTTATTACCATCCTCAATACTGACTTCTGCCTCTGATGTCTCCTATTTGGCACTAAGGAACTTGATATTGGGAGAAATTGACCATCTTTCACTGTCTTGGGCTGTACCACCCATTCATGTGTCCAACTGTACCTACTTGGGTATGTTATCTATGCATTCCTCCTTACTATTTCACAGCCAAACGTCAATCACTCCATGCAGAGAATAAAGATACACCCTTCCTTTGTTGTGCGTGGCCTAAATCTTATTATTATTATTGCTGCTACGGTAAGTAATTCCTCACTGTGGTTACGTTAGATTAGGTTAGGTTGGGTTAGGTTAGGTTAGGTTAGGTTAGGTTAGGTTAGGTTAGGTTAGGTTAGGTTAGTACTTCTTCACTGCGGTTAGGTTAGGTTGGGTTGGGTTAGGTTAGGTTAGGTTAGGTTAGTACTTCTTCACTGCGGTTAGGTTAGGTGTAATTCCTCTCTGTAGTTATTTATGAGTGGTGTGGCTGTCGTTTAGTATCGATGGGTAGTGTGTGGGTGGTGAGGCAGGACAAGATGTATGTGGAGAGGCAGAACAATATGTAGTGATGCAGGACAATATGTAGTGAGGCAG
>JAWZYT010000592.1:0-52500 GCA_034508575.1 Petrolisthes manimaculis | reverse complement strand
GATGTGTAGGTTTATGTGAGTTCCTACTTAGTTCCTTTACACATAAACTTACGATATATATACACACACACACACGTATGTACCCTGGTAGAGCTTGAGGTTCGATTTCGTTTAGCGTTAAAACTTGTATAACGATTATAAACACGTCCAGTTACGAGCACTAATATGTTTACAGTTTCGAGAAGTCCATTTCACCAACAAACTAATTCCAATGGAGATTTTATTGTGTATTTATTTACTGTCTCTGGGTATTCGAAGCACACCTGGATACTTATTAGTGCTCGTGTCTGTCCATTGCAATATAATCCTTTTGATCTTAATCCCAATCAACTCACCCAGGCAACACTATTCAACTAAAGAGAAGACATCAATGATACTCAGCGGGACTTATAATTAATAAATAATATATGTATCGTAGTGCTGCAGTTCGTGGTCTGTATGGAATGAACTAAAAAAAAAAAAAAAAAAAAAAAAAAAAAAAAAAAAAAAAAAAAAAAAGAGTTAATTCTTGACATATACGGAGTAGGGCCAACCGGACCATAGGTAACTACAGTAGTTTGCCTTGTTATCTTTATTGGTTATTCATGACTTAATATCCCCTCCCTCCCTCCGTCCTTCCCTCCTCATCACCCATGCAACACCTGACGACACTCCATGCACCACACGACAAAAGAGTCCAATTACTGAGGAAGGAGTGATAAAGTGACACAAGGCAACTCATAATATGTCATCGATGAATTGGAATCCACCGTTTTCCTCCCAGCCAGCCATATATGTCACCAAACAACGACTGCAATGATAATAGTTCTTTTAATAGTAGTTTTAATAGTTTTTTCTGTTTCACGGCACAGTTTGAAGGGATTTACAGCCTCCTCTCTGTCACCATCACAAGTCCCTTATAGTTGATCTCCAGGTATTAAGAGGAAGAGAGTAGACTATTATTATTATATACTTTTGGTGCATTAGAGCTCTTCAATTCCTCCAAAGTATTATATGCCAGCTAGGAAACAGGACCAGATTAACAAGGATAGTGGTGCCCTGTTGCTTGTAATAGTTTGGAGAAAGCACTATCTACAAAAATGTCAAAACTATATACCCTCCCCTTAATGAAAACTTACAAAGACAGTATATTATTCATGGCTGTGTTTGAGGTGTCAAGTATTGTACACACGAGCTCGTAAATTCGCGATCACGTACTTAGATGTGTGTGTCATTTGGGCTGGTAATATTTATTTGGGGAGGAATCACACACACACACACACACACACACACACACACACACACACACACACACACACACACACACACACACACACACACACACACACACACACACACACACACACACACACACACACACACACACACACACACACACACACACATACAGATAAGACAGGTAGGTATTGATGGATGAATACTATAACAGGACTTGGTTATGTATGTATGACACGTTGGGCAAGACGGATGTAGTTATTTTTACGTACAGCCACAATCATATATCCACCGACACTTTCCTTCCATCGTAGTAAATATCTTGGTAATACAGAACAACACGTGTATGTATGATTTTGCAGCCCCTCACAATAATAATAATTGAGGGGGTCGAGTTGACGTAAGGTGTTGTTGTGTGATTATAGTTTGATATGATACTGATTTATTTGCACGATGGAAGGAAAGTGTTGGTGGTTATTTGATTGTAGCTGCATGTGTGTGTATGGTGGTGGTGCGGGGGGGAGGGAGGATTGAGAGGAAGTGAGCATCGTAAATACCACCACGTGTGACCCTATGGAGTGTGAGTCCTCGGCCCATAATATTAATAATAATGTTCTCCCCTGATGTCACAACCTATAAACACCCACATAATAATAATTCATCATGGTCACTCTTCACCGATATACATACATATTTATACATACTAACTCTTCACCGATATACATATATATTTATACATACTAACATTACTCTTCACCGACATACATAATTATACATACTAATTGTGTTCCTCCAGCGGTAACAAGTTTGTGTATAGATTTCGTGGTTCAGCCTTCATTTTGAGCAGGTCTCTCTCAAAGGCAGAAGAAAGAACTGTGTTTTGGAATCATATCCACAGTTGACTGATTGTGTACTATTTACTTAATTATTAGCACAGGACCCAGTGTACATACCTTTGCAGTTCAGTTTCTCACATCCCTTCGCCATCTCTCTTTGTCTTTTGCCCTCTTTTCAACAATGGCATTTTGGTCAGTTGTTTGATGTTGTCTGTCTATCTTTTTGGTGGTCGCACTCTGGGCCTGCGATTGTCAAAGGTTTGCTTGTAGCGAGTGTTGACTATTGACTGTTCTCCACTTCGGCCGGCATAGGTCTCGTGATGTCCACACTTTGTTTCTAAGGAGACCAAAAGCCAAAGAAGCTAACGTAACTCTGTGTTGCACAACATAAGAGCAATCTGGAATCATGCTTCCTATAAACTTAAATTCATCTATTTTTGGCACAGTTTTATTATCAAAAGTTGAAGACATTACAGCACATTTCAGTGGGTTAATCTTTAGGCCCCATTTTCGACAGGTTCTTTCGAGTTCCACTGTTGACATCTGTAGTTTTTCGAAGACAGCAGATACTAGCGTAGTGTCATCTGCGTATCTCATTTTTGTTGACATATTGCTTTTTAGCAGAAAATTTGCCTCTGTGCTTTTCACTTCTGCCATGACACATTCAAGAAACATGTTGAGGAGACTAGGGGACATAATACAGCCTTGTCACACGTCAACATTTACTTCAAACCATTCAGTCAGCTCACCTCTAACCAGTACAGACCATTTGGTGCCATCAGACATCCTTGTTTATTATTGTGACTATTTTGTGTGAGATTCCTACTTTGCCATTACTTTCCACAAAGCTTCTCTCCATGTGGTGTCAAATGCAGCTTTGAAATCAATGAATTGAAGATGTAGTTTCACATTATGTTCACGGACTTTTTCAATTACCTGTCTTGCTATAAAAATTGCATCTATTATTCTTCTGCTTGGTCTAAAACTAAATTGGGAGTCACTCATTTAATATTCAATTATTATTTCAGGTCAAAATAGCTTCGTAACTTATATATTATACGGTACAATATAATTCTGTCAGGTGTGAGCTATAAATACAGGGCTGCCGGCGTCACACAGTTCGATGCTTCGTGTTGTTGGTCATAATCTTTATATCATGACCCATTACTCACGAGGCTTCAATGGCTCACATATCAACCTTAGTAAATTGCAATACAATAATGTCATTCTGGATGAGTAAAGCACCTGCATGGATGATTTACCATGCACGCAACTACCATGCGAGTAAATTTATGGTCATAGGTGCGAAAGTCACTCATATAGTTCAAAATTTGATGATCATGCAGGCAACCAACCAAGAATGAGATTTAGGGTAACGTTTGTACAGTCATAAGCACTAATAAGTATCCAGGTGTGCTTCGAATACCTATATAAAGGTAGTAAATAAATGCACAATAAAATAAATCTTCATTGCAATTAGTTGGTTGGTGAATTGGTGGTGGACTTTTCAAAGCTTCAACCAAAGCTGTATATTTATTAGTGCTCGTGACTGTACACTCGGTCGGGAAGGTGATGTACTGTCCTGAATGTTGGTGTCCTCTACGTATAAGACGGTTTTAGACTGTGTGTTCCTTCCACGCCTTGAACGGACTGACTGACTGACTGAAAATAACTAACGAGTGATTAGTAAGTTTATTGAATTTTAGATTGGAAAGTAAACACTGATTGGTTAGATAAGTTAACTCAATGACTTATAATATTTTATTGATTGACTGACTGATTGGAAAGTAAACACTAATTGGTTAGATAAGTTAACTCAATGACTTATAATATTTTATTGATTGACTGACTGAATTATTTTAACTATATATGAAAAGGGATACAGCTCGTCGAAGTCATAAACTGCTGATGAAGAAGACAGACAGACAGACATACATACAGTGAAAAAAGATACCAAACTCTGGAGAAAATTAACAAGGAAAGAAAGGAGGAAAGGAGGGACACAACTTGGAGCAACACTTATTTATGAAGCACCAGGACATTGTAAGAAGATAATTAATAATATACTGTACACCCGAGCTCGTAAATTCGCAACCACCCGAGCTCGTAAATTCGCGACCACGTACTGTACTTAAGATGTTAAAATATACCATTAGAGTACAGTAGGTGGAATATAGTAGTAGAAGGACATGATACAAATTTTTCACCTACAATGACTGACACCTACCTACCTATATACCTTCCCCCACACAGTGTTACCAGCTCAGATGACATATAAACATTGGGCCAAGGACGTGGTATAATATATAGCTAATTTACGAGCTCGTGTTTACGTCACACTGCGTCCGTCCGTCTTCTACCTAAATCGAAAAGTAAAGAATTCACGGTGAAGACTCGGTGAAAAATGAGTTTGTGACGTGAATTGAACAGGATGAGGAATACGGTGACCTGAGACACGTTGAAGGGAAAAGGGGAGAGGAGGGGGAAGAGGTGGAGAGAGGGAGGAGGGGAGAGGAGGTGGAGAGAGGGAGGGGGAGGGGAGGGACGCTAGGCAGGACAGGCAGACTAAAAAAATAAATAGGAGAGTAACAATGGTTAGGAAGAGAGAATGGAGAATGGACAGTGAAAGAATGGTTTGTTGTTGTTGAGTGATGGGGTGAAGGAAGGGAAGGAGGGGGTAAAAGGAAGGAGGGGGCTTTAGATAGGACAGGCAGACAGAGGGGGGAAGGGGCGTTAGATAGAACAAACGGACAGACATAGTGCATGGGGGGGTTAGATAGGACGGACGGATAGACAGACAGACAAACAAACAGAGGGGGGAAAGGGGTGTTAGATAGGACAGACAGATAGACAGAGAAGGGAGGGGGTCAGTTTTTAGTCGTATATTATATTATGAAAAAAATGCAAGGGTATTCTCTCTCTCTCTAACTCATGCACACACAAACCTCCAATCACAAATCTTTCTTTATCACTCTCTCTCCAACACACACACACACACACACACACATACAGTTCCTTCCATAAGTGTTTCGTACTCAGTTGCCTCTACACTCGTGTCTGACTAAGGTAATCTGAAGGCATTGTATGTATGTGTGGCAAAGTGAATATGAAAAGAGGCTTTATGATGGTGGGCCCCGATCCATATATACTGTACCTCACCTTGGCCTTCCCCCTATACTATACTATACTAAGCTGTAAGTAGAGGACTTGGAGTGGTGGTGGTGGTGGTGGTGGTGGGTAGGGAACTATATAGGGGGAAGACGAACACGACAGACAGACAGACAGACAAATGAAGCATTCGAAGACTTGGCGAAAGTATGGCAGAAAAGGTCATGGCCTTGACCTTGACCTTTGACCTTGAAAGTCAATAGGTGAGATCGGCATTGTAACCTGTGTTTGTAATTTCGTCGAAATCGGACCAGAAGTGAGTCCTACAGTGACCAAAACGCATGTGGAGAAATTGACCTGAAAATTCAGACCCCTTGATTTTCGACCTAATGCTCAAATCGCTATTTTTAGGAATACGGCCATCGCTAAAGTACCATTAGAAGTAGAATTAAACATAGATTATTACAGAAAAGGTCTGATCAAAATCAGATCTCTACAACCGAAATTATTGAGGTTTTATCAATTTTTCGTATTTTATAATTTTGACCTTGATTTTTTACTTTTGACCTTGAAATACAATAGGTGACCTAGAAATGTTGATGCCTATCTGTGGTGAAAATTTCAGCAAAATCGGACAAGAATTGCGACATATAGACCGCGAAGCTACAGACATAGCCACAAACACACAAACACACAAGATCGTAGAGCAACATGCTTGGCTTTCGCTAAGTAACAAACGTACTATAAAAGACAAAAGTTGTGTCTGGTGAAAAAATATAATATATAATAGAGGACTAAACGTTACTATAGTGAGGTTTTCTTTTATTATGCTTCACAATGACCTGCTGTGGGAAATTCGTGGGCTCCGATTCCTCCAAGATATCCCAAGCAACAGCATCCCTCCACATAAGACTGTACAGACGTGTTTTATGAGAGAGTTCGAAGGACTACGTGTGCTCCAATTTGTCCACAACAGCGACACGAGTTTTGTCTTTGATATAATACACTTACTCGTAACTCTTTTTTTACTCGTTGTCAGATTATATTAACTTTTTCATTGGCTCTTTAAAATTAATCATCTGTGTGTTATTTACTTGATCATGTTGCAGAGTGAAAGATTAAACTGCTTGGGAATAACGACATTGTTTGTATATGGATAATTACAGAGTGCAGAAAAGATTACAGCAGATTGCAAAAGGATTAGCACCACAAATTACAACAATGGGACTATTATATTTACCAGATATTGTCGAATGGATTCCACATATTGCAGATATATAGAGGTGTACCACAGATTGCAGATTGATTGAATATACAACACTTCCTGTAAAAGGGTAAACACACATATCATTATCCCTCACCATGATTTTTTTTTTTTTATCATCCATTGAAATATTGATGGGGGAGTTTAGCTATTTTTTTCTTCATGGTCAATTGTTGTTGAAGTTTTCGACGTTAATATAAACTTTTTTTTTTTTGTTCGGTAGGTGAAGTGCAGTGAACATTTTTCGTGCACTTTACACATCATTACCGCAAACTTGAAGGAGACAAAACCAAACATAATTCTTTGCTTTCTTCAGAATCTTATAAACGTACCCAATCGAACGCTAAAAAATAAAAGTAAATGAAAAGTAAGAAAAGAAAAAACTGTCCCATTGTGTGTGTGTGTGTGTGTGCATGTGTGGTGAGTGATTGATTGGTTGATATTAGGCACCGCAACAAACAGCGAGGTCACACAGCGCCGAAGAAGCACATGTGGTGACTGTATGCATAGGGGTGTAGACAATAATGTTGTTTGTTTGCAGGTGAGTTGGAGCCAGTGTGTGTAGTGAGACAAAGCATAATGAGAGGGATGGGAGTGTGTAGGCAATAATGATGTTTACAGGTGTGTGTAGTGAGAAATAGCATTATGAGAAGGATATGAGTGTGTAGACAATTATGATGTTATTTGCAGGTGAGTTGGAACCAGTGTGTGTAGTGAGACAAAGCATAATGAGAAGGATGTGGGGTGCTAACATCTACATCACACATTTCCACCAACATCACCACCACTTCTCCTTCACCAGCCACGGCTACGTCCTCATCTACAACAACGCCACCAGCAGCTTCCTACACCAGGTTAGACAATTAAGGGGATCATTCACTTGTGTTACATTGAAGCGCCTTGATTGCTCTCCCCTCCCTACTACTGTTAACTTTTCCTCTCTACCCCTCCTCTCCTCTCACTCCTGCTTATAACTATTCCTCCCTACCCCTCCTCTCCTCTCGCTGCTGCTGTTAACTATTTATCCCTACTCTTCCTCTCCCCTCGCTACTGCTATTAACATTTCATCCGTACCCTTGCTCTTTCTCCCTACTGCTTATAACTATTCATCCCTTCTCTTCCTCTCCCCTCGCTACCTCTGTTAACATTTCATCCCTATACCCTTCCTTCGTCAGGCTAGCGAGGCCGGGGTGCTGGGGGAGGCTGAGTGGCTGCTGCTGCTTCTGGAGGAGGGGAGTCAAGAGGCCCTGGAGGCACAAGTCAGCACCCTGGACGCCTTTATCGACTCAGAGCTCATGTTCGTCACTCAGCACAACTGCTCGGCTCATATCAAGGTCAGCAGCAAACAGGAAAAGCGAATGTGGGGGACAGTAGGAACAGAAATAAGGGACAGGAGAAACGGAAATAAGGGAAAGCAGAAGCAGAAATTAGGGACATGAGACACGGAAATAGGGGACAGGAGACACGGAAATAAAGGACAGGAGAAACGGAAATTAGGGACAGTAGAAACAGAAAAGTAGGTCAGGAGACAGGAGAAACAGAAATGGGGAACAAGAGAAACAGAAGTAGGGGAACAGGAGGAACAACAACCCTGTATACATGGAAGGGTTTTGGCGCCCCTTTGGACCAGAGGCACTACATTTCAATGCATTAAAGAGATTATTCTACTGTTTGTACATTGTGAGGTTTTTTATTCCTCCTAAACTATGGCAGAAAACAATTAATGCTTTCAATGGTACTAATATAATATTATAGGGGATCTGTTGTTGTTTCGTGGTATTGTTATAGGAGGAATCAGGAGGAATTCACCAACAAAAGAATAATATAACTTAATTTAACTCTCTCTCTCCTTTCCATCTCTTTCTTTCGTCCCTATAATCTCTCTGTATACTTCCTTCTTTTCCTTTGATCTACATTCTACAGGGTCTTTCAGGTCTAGCGCTGTTTCTGTTTAGTTGATTGGTACAGTTTTTTTTTTTTAACCTGCAACCACATTGAATTCGTCTACTTAGTAAGATTTGTTGTTGTTGTAGTTGTATTCCACTCCCACACCATATCTCACTTCCTTCTCCCTCCTTCCTCCCTCCCTCATCACCCCCTTCTTCCTGCCTCCCTCCCTCCCTCATCACACCCTTCTTCTTCCCTCCCATACTAGTACTTCCTCCCTCTCACCCTCCCTTCCTTCCTTCCCTCCCTTCCTCATCACCCCCTTCTTAATTCCAGAGTGTGTACCGTGTTGGACCTAAGCAGCGTGAGGCCCGGGTGGAGGTGGTGGGGACGTGGAGTAAAGAGGGAGGATTCACCCCTTCACCCCTCGCTAAGTTGGACCGTAGGAAGGACTTCAAAGGCTACCCTATGACTGGTGTAGGGGTCAAGGTGTGTGTGTGTGTGTGTGTGTGTGTGTGTGTGTGTGTGTGTGTGTGTGTGTGTGTAGGAAGGGGGGCAAGTTGTGTGTGTGTGTGTGTGTGTGTGTGTGTGTGTGTGTGTGTGTGTGTGTGTAGGAGGGGGGCAAGTTGTGTGTGTAGGGGTCAAGTTGTTTGTGTGTGTGTTTGTGTGTGTGTGTGTGTGTTTGTGTAAGTGAGTATGTGTGTGAGTGTGTGTGTGTGTGTGTATGTGTGTGTGTGTCAAGGTGAGTGTGTATGTAGAGGTCAAGGTGAATGTGTGTCAGTATGTGTATGTGTGTGTGTGCAACAAAGCGATCGAAATAAATCAAGGTGAGTGAGTGTGAGTGTGTCAAGGTGTGTGTGTGTCAAGGTGAGTGTGTATATGTAGGTCAAGGTGAGTGTGTAGCCTATGTATGTGTATGTGTATGTGGGCTACAAAGCGATCGAAATAAATAACTCATTCTTTTGTATTTGTCACGTATCATTCTGAATATTACTACAACCAGCATACAAGGGAAAATCGACTATAATAACCAACCCTCTTCTTTCCACGGGTGTCTGTCATTTGGAACATAAATAAAAAGTTTACACTGCATTTTTTTTTTATTATATCGTACTTTAAACTACATACGAAGTGCTATATTCTTTCTCTTCAACCTTCTCATGTGTTCAGGGTTTATTCTCGACTCAATAAATTTGCATTGTCATTATCCTACATGGCCTCAAGCTCTATCTAGTATCAGCGGCTATAAAGTATATATGTAGGCTACACACGGAAGTATATAACCCTACTCGATTCTTTTCACTTCTCGGGCATTATTACTGTATATTCTTACTTGTTCTTTCTTCACTTGTAAGCTTTGCATTCCCTTTCTATCCCCCCCTACCCCCTCCCCTCCATACTGATTCGTGTAAAAAAGGACATGAGAAGCCTCTGTTGTAACTCATATAATGAAATTTACTCCTTTATTCAAATTCATGAGGGCTATAACCTCTTCCATGGTTGTATATTATAGATCCCGCTGTCTCCTCTCATGCAGTGATGGCCGAGTGGTTAAGGCGTCTGACTAGAAATCAGATGGGATCTTCCCGCGTAGGTTCGAATCCTACTCACTGCGACACTGTGTAATATTTTTATTACTGCTTTCCACGGTTTCAAACTGCATAAGAATCCCATAGTTCATCATCTCGTATCTATGAACATTCAACCCTTGTGCCTTACGACGTTATTATAAGACATGGGAGGGTAGAGTGAGGTAGAAAAAAAAAAATCACCTTGTGTATATATAGGCCTTTGCTTTGTAACTACAGTATTATTCCTTTTTTTTTTTTAACTGTCATTATTTAACTATCCTCACATCTGCTGTTTCATTTAGGAATTGTAGTTCTGTATCCTATGTCTTTTTCAGTCAATAGATCAGATCAATCCCCCTAGCTCCCACATATCAAACCTCTATTTTTCTACTTATACTCCATTTACATACTTCCTCTCTAGTACATAATCGTATCTATTGCATATCCATCTGTACTTCCTTTGAAATATTCAGCCATAATTAATCAGTCAATCCCCTTTCCACTGCAGGTGTTTGACTTCTTCACCACCTACCTCAGTAGTGGTGGAGTGTCTGGCTTCGTGGGCGATATTGTCACAACACTCCAGAGGACACACAACTTCACGTATGTCATTATTATTATTAAGGGATCGACCCTGTGATGTAGTACAATAAAAAAAAAAAAAACGAGATAAACGGATCCTTCAAATATTGCCACGAAACACCACCTATATGGAAGGAGCTATATTATAGTTTCGTGGCATGGTCAAAAGAAATCGGAAGCCTCCAATATTCATACACGATCATAGGGTCCTTAAAATGAAATGAAGGGTTACTCATTATATACCCTTTCTTCCCTTAATTCCATTCGGGATAAATTTTAAAGGTCAGCAGGTTGTCTGTACTAGGAATACAGGGGGCACTACCTCTCCCTACCTGCCTACCAGAAGGTTGATGTGGAGTAACAATGACGAACTTTTAACCTGCTGGGCCACTTATTAATTAATCACGAAGCATAGAAGATACAATTATATCCATGATTATATTAACGTGATGAATCGAAACAATAGTCAGAATACCAAATTAATTTGTCACATAATTTGAACATCTAGAATATTCAGAATACAGTACTGTAATATGAAATAAACAAACAAATAAATAATTGACAAATGCAGTATGATTAATGTCGTGTGCTTCAACTAATTCTAAGTGATCAATTGGTTTAGCCCAGGTAAATGAAATAGAAGTGTGGATTACATTAATTAAGGGTGAAGTACAGTGTTGGTAAATCTGGAGCAAATGATTCCTCCAAACTATTCCAAGCAACAGAACACCATTATTTTGGTTCATCTGGTCCTGTTTCCTAGCATACTTTGGAAGAATCAAGGCACTCCAATGTAACAAGAATGAATTACTACTTTGATATAGTGTGAATATAATTTACTGAACTGGCTGGGGTTAGATTGGCTTGCATGGTTAGTCTACAGTACAGTACTACTGGTCTATTGTACAATTTAGTTTTGTTATTCTGTAGTTTGATGGTAAATGTTCACACTCCATATTTATATACCTATCATCATTGATTGGTTAAGGTGCATTCAGTATTTAGCTCTTATGGAATTGGCTGTGAATATTTGCAATCAGCAAGAAAAATGCAAATTTGAGTTTAAGGGTGTTAATTTGATATAGTTGAATTGCTGGGTTACTGTTTCCTACAACTATACCAGAAAACAGATTACCTCAGTATAGCCTACAAGTAGATCTGCTTTAGGGCACAGTTGGAGGAATCAGCAACAGCCCTCTAATTCACTGACAAGAAATGACCACCGTATGATTAGAAATGTCAGAGATCAATAGGCCATGGCATACCTGACAGTGTACAGTGTCATAATTGTGTACTCGTAGCTTCGAACTTGGTCATATATTATTCAGCTCCAGATGACAATAACACTCCAATAACACAGTGCTCTGAAAACTGCAACCTGGAAAAGAAAAATGAATATACATAGTTAACTTTTTGGAATTACTCTTTACTGTGCTATGACAGAAACGCTATATAGAATACCATAAGACCTTTGTCACAGCCAGAGTTTGAACCTAAAATAAAAATGATCACGGCATGTAGAGATAAAAAATGCAAGATGCAATACAATAACTATCCAGCAAGAGAAATACAACCTGTTCAACTTCAGATAATTATGGTGGTTTACAGTTTACTGCAAGGCAATACCACTCACAAAAATGGAGTACAGTACAATATATAGCTATAATTGACTTTCAAATGCAGTTTTACGGAGAACAAGGAATGGGTTTAAGCAGTACAGATGAGGTGGGGTACTGTACTTATACTGAAATATTGTTTGAGTCTAATGTTTGTGTGTGTTAGAAGTCTGAGGAAGAAGTGGAGGCATTTACAATAGAGCTACTGAAATTATGACTGCCAATTGATCCTAATGTTTACGGGTTTCCTACATCTGTTTAATACCGGTCACTACCCCGGTCCAGAATGAGGTACGAGGTGCTGGAAGGCTACGCATATGGGAAGCTGGAGTCAGGGTCAAACACAAGATGGACAGGAATGGTTGGGGCACTACAGGAAGGCAGGGCAGACCTCACTGTGTCAGAGCTGTCCATTATACAGGAACGCAGTGAAGTCATTTCCTACACACAGCCTCTCTACATTGTCAGGTATGGTACTGTACAAATACAGGAACACACTATAACAACCATCATTGTTATTACCACCTAGTCTAATCATAGTTATCGAGGACCTATATTCATCCTGCTCAATGAAACTGAGTCTCACTATAAAGATGACTGCTTAAAAAGGAATAATAATAATAAGTGCTTAAAAACTAATGTTATCAATACAAGACAGTGACCAAGCCGACACTAGTGATTTAAAAAAAAATGAAAGCCAAAGCTGCAAAAATCCCTAGTACAGTATTTATTTATTCTATGTAAACCATGTACAGTATGTAATGTCTGTCAGCTATTAAATATAAACTGTACAGTACCATGAAAACATAACGTGATGCACATAAAGGAACAAACACTAAAATCAATTATTATCTGTTGGGTGTGTACAAACACAGATGGTCTAAATAAGCATCATTCTACGTAATGGACTATTCATTCTGGATGGACATCAATGACAGAAATAGAGGCTCGTATGGCACATTGCAGGGGGTCCACCAAATCATTATGGCTTCTCCTATCTTTTGTTTTTTATTGATTGATAAACAGCCTTGTCTGCATATAATAGACCGACAAATTTCTTTTCTGTCGACCTCATACATTACTAGTCTTATATAATCTTATTACCTTTTATCCACTAATATCCTCTGTTATCATTAATTTACCTACTGTCTAATTATGTCACCACTTGCCACTCCAGCTAAAACGAAACTCCTCCAAGTCAGTCTCATTTTCATTTGCTTCCTATGACGAAACTACTGCCCTCACTTCTGACGTGTCCATCCATCATTGTCTAAACTTTACTTCCATTCATTATGATAGTGGTTTCAAATACTAATTAGTGATGAATTCTTTACACCAATGCCTACCTCTTTGTCCTTTATCATATAACTCAGCAACCTGTACTTTCTCAGTCATCAGCTCAAAAACCTTCATCACCTCTGTTATTCCCCCACCAACCAATCTTCATTCATTGATACCTTCTCATCAGACTATACCACCTTGCAGCTTCCCACTAACATACATCCCCTGCAATCTTTCTAGTATGTAGCTTAAACCATGTGTTATATTCTCATCGACCTCCATCATTAGTTACCTTCCCATCTACCTGTACCACCTGTCACTTATTTACAGACCTTATAAATCATCCTGCTACCTTCCTATTGACTGTCACCCTTCCATCTCAAGTAACTAATGTGGCATCTTCTTAATTAATTGTATCCTGTTGTAACTAATTGCTGTCATTGATCCAACTGAGTATCTCTTCATTACTACTGCACAGTCACCTTCAGTTTCTCAAAGACCTACATCTTACTCTTTCATTTACTTACGGTACATTACAGAAAAATTAAAGTTTCATCTGATAGGATGCTACCCTGCCTAAGTACATTTCTACCATCAAATGATACTGAGATTCATATAAAAGCAAATGAAATTATATGTAGTCAGTCATATGCAAGACATGATTATACAGTATAGTACAGGAATACTGTACTTTAAAATATCTTCAGTCATGGAATTGACTGGCAAAGAGTCAGGAAAATAGTTCCAAATCACAGTCACCATAAGAAGGATAATAATAGAATGAGCATTATTGTAAACCAAACAAACATTCACTCTCAATCAGAGAGTATTGACATTTTTCTATGGCAGTTGGTTCCAGGTTGAGTAAAACTACCGTTAGCCAGAAAAACATCTTGACTTTGATACATTGGTTTATTCAGACATCATCCGATTTATCAACCTACAGGTACCTTGTTTTAACTAGGGAATACTTGGAGATAGATTTTTTTTTCATACAGTATAGACCTATGATTTACACTGAGTTCCTTCCGGCAGCCGGAGATTGTTCGTGGCAACTCATGTAGACTTTTCCAAGAAGCTCCTGGCTTATGCTTCACCGATGGACACTCTTCTGTATATAACAATCTTTGGCAACATGGTTGGCCTTGCCTTCATCCTCTATTTCATTGAGCGGCTGAGTCTTCATTTTATACCCATCAAGAAGGAGGCAGACAGCTGGAGTCTGGTGAGCTGGTATATGACATCAGCCTTTTTGCAGCAAGGTAAGTTGACTTGTCTTTTGTAAATAATCTAATACTACTCTAGGCTATATGCTGCACTCATCTTGATTGTTATTGGTGTTATTAGTTTTAACATTCCTTATATACAGTATTTTCATTACAATAAGTTCATGTTACATTTCATTAGACTAATATTTTGTCTTTAGTATGGATCTTCATTATCCTTGAAGTACTGTACTTGTTCCTACATCAGTCAGCTGTTCATACTGTCCTCTTTGCATATTATTTCTTCAGGCTGCAGCACCTGTCCATCTTACATGGCAAGCCGTATCATCTTCTGGGTGGGGTTCATCGTGTCATTGATTGTGTTCACGTCATACTCAGCAACCCTTGTGTCACATCTTGCTGTTGAGAGACCCGCCACCTTGCCTTTCTCAACGCTACAACAACTATCACGGCAGACTGGATGGGATGCTGGGGTCAATAATAATGACCTCTTTCAAGTGACAGCAACGGTGAGTCAAAATTATTATGAGCAAGATGCTTCACGACGTCAGAAAATACAGTACTGTATTGTAATTAGCTGGGGCCACCAGAGGCAAGATTTATTAAAAATATCTTCCAATTTGCTTGCTAAAAACAATATCTGTGCACCTTTTGCTTGAATCATTGACATGATGGATATACAGTACCGGTACTATTAATAATTAAAAACTACATGCATGATGGTGGTGATGCAGCAAACCTGTGCTGGGTCTGTGAGTGAGGAATGTCGGGTGCTGCAGGAGGTGTGGAACAGGATCATAATGCGTAGTCCTGACAACATTGTTGATTCCTATCGTCAGGGTATCCAGAAAGTCCTCAAAGGTAAGAGGTTCAGATTTATGAAATTGCTAAAT
The DNA here is from genome assembly GCA_034508575.1 of Petrolisthes manimaculis. Lineage (NCBI taxonomy): Eukaryota > Metazoa > Arthropoda > Malacostraca > Decapoda > Porcellanidae > Petrolisthes > Petrolisthes manimaculis. The sequence goes on along the minus strand of JAWZYT010000592.1, from coordinate 37,021 downwards.
ACTGTAATCTCCATTTACTGTACAGTAGGTATATTTTGAGAACATAATAAGAACATCCTATAACATCCTGGGAGACAGGCAGTGGTTTGGGGAGGGCTCACAGAGGGTATGCTTTGGAGGAAGTTTAAAATATAGCATGATGAGGGAGTGGGGGAGGGGGAGAAAGCTAAGGGAAGTACAGGACAATGTGAAGCAGTATGAGAATGTGAAAAAGATGTGGAAGACAGTTAAGGAAGATTTTTTTTGTCCACAACGTCTAACAGGTATATGAAAGGAGGGATAGAAGAAACAGCATACTGGTACAGTACACCTGTATATTGCAAAGTAATGCAGAGACTGGTCAATAAACAGAGAGGATAAGGCAAAAGAATGACAAATGTGTAGAGAAAAGCAACAAAGAACATACTGAGTGGAGGAAGGGTTGCTGAAAATATCAAGCATGAGTCACATATTTATAATTTCGACCATTTCTCTTTGACAGAAAAATATGTTTTCATCGGAGTTGATGTGACAACAAACTATTATATCAGGGAATTGTCTCCCGAGGATGGTTGTCGGGTGAAGGAACTGCCTGGACGCTATCTCACTGGTGGTGTTGCTATTGGCCTCCAGCAAAAGTCTCCTTTTAGGAGCATTTTTGACAGCAGGTAGGTTAAAGCCTAACTCAATTTACTTAATGTTATTAACTTACTGTAGCATTGGAGCTTAAATATGTTCACTTCCATTTCCACCTTAAGTATGTGTAATTATGAAATGCAAAGCACACCTAGACAATACTCCAACTTTTTCAGTCATAACCATCTTGCATAAATTAGTACAGTCCAGCACAGTATACAGTAGTGTAGACATGAGTAGAGTAAGATACTGTACTCGAGACTTATTTTGCAGAAGAATAAAAGTAATATTTTAATCAACCATTATTGTACTGTAATGTATTATATGTACAGCATTCAGCGTATGAGGGAAGCAGGGCTGATGAGCAAGCTAATTAAAGAATGGCTGTCAGCAGACAGGTCATGTACACTGGACACTGAAATATCTGCAAGCATCACTGATGTGGCAATCATATTTTTTTTGCTGATGGGTGGAGCTACCGTCAGTTGCATCTTGCTTACTGCTGAGATTATGGTATGTTCCCTGATTGTACTATCCAAGTTTTATGTTAGCAGCATTCTACAACAACCTGATGTACTTTTGTAAATTTAGGAAAGCTACAGTACTTGTTTGTTATAAACATCAGACTGTAGTATTTGATACAGAGCTGGATATTCGCAATGTTGTGAAAAAATAGAAAAAAAAAAAAAAAACAGTAAAGCACCCATAAAGCACAAAGACTTATCATGGAGATGCTTACAAGATTTTGGCTGTGCTTGTTTGGCAAATTGAGGCCTCAACAGGCATGAAGCCCAAGCAGGATTGAAATGTTATAAGCCTCCTCAGTATGGTCGTACTTTTTTGTGCTTTGGGGGATGCTTTCTTTGTCAGTACATGTACTGTACTTTATTAGATACATCAAGTACAATATGTTTAATGGACGATTCTAAAATTCAAACTCTGCAGATGAGTTGGATGAAAAAACATGGGATCAAACCTGAAGCACATCCTCTGACAATTACTGGACGACCAGCGTGGGACAAACATACAAGGAAGAATCAAGGAATTGTAGCTGCCTTCACTCAGCTTCAGCATGTATTTAGAAAATCTGAAACAATCAATACCCAAGAAAGGCTTTATGAAAATAAATACTAAAACTCTTTACTAAATATGTTTGACAGCTAAAAAAAATATCCTTACAAACATTAGCTTATGGTAGCTTGGAAAGGGTCATGTAGTAAGGGTATGGAGTCTATTGATACAAAATTAAACACTAGTTTTTAATACCCACCTGACATTAATATGAAGTACTGAACTGTTCATGTATCTTGTCCCCTTTCATGCAGCTTGCAGATTTACTCTTCTACTGTCTCTCCAAAGGACTTTACACCTCTATTGTTCACCACTGCCTTCCTCCATTTGGATTTCATATTGTGATGTTCAAATATTTTCCCTGTTGCTGTTGCCTTGTTAATTTTTCCATTTCTTGCATCAATTAGTCCACATGTATTGTACCTACTTGAAGAAAAATATAAAATGGTTCAGTGCAAACAGTTTTTCAATAAGGATTTACAAGTACAAGTACACAACAGAGTACTGTACTGTACTACACAACATAAAAGTAAATGACAGTATTATAAATATCATAAAAATTATACACAACTATTGTATAATAATAATTAGATTTGAAGTACAATAGTGTTTGAGTTATTGTGATCTGATGGTTACCACTCTCATTTCTACATACTGTATTGTCCTATTAACTTTACCCTCTCATTTCTACATATTGTCCCATTAACTTTACCCTCATTTCTATATACGTACTGTACTGTCTCATTAACTTTTCCCTCTCATTTCTATATATTGTCCCATTAACTTTACCCTCTCATTTCCATATATTGTCCCATAAACTTTCCTTTCATTTCTATATATTGTCCCATTAGCTTTACCCTCTCATTTCTATATATTGTCCCATTAACTTTACCCTAGCTCTTATTATTATATATTATCCCATTAACTTTACCCTCTCATTATTATATACTGTCCCATTAACTTTACTCAAGCATTGAAAATCCTCATTTAAGAAGTGGCATTTTGTACTCTTACTACTGGTACTATGTCTTTAGTGTCATTCATACATTCCCTGCCAACACTAATGTTAGACTACATTTAAGGGACCCTGTGATGTAGTCAGAAAATTGAAAGTAAACGAGTCCTTCAAATATTGCCACGAAACACCACCTACATGTATATGAAAGGAGCTTGTTTCATGGCATAGTCAGGAGAAATCAGAAGCCTCCAATTCTCGTACACAATCACAGGGTCCTAAAGGTTATCAACAAGTCATCTACCATACTAGATACATGTACGTACTACTGGACTAAAATTAGGCTCTACAGTACATCTGTAATGGGAGGGAGAAGAGACTTGGTCATCATTATCAATCTTTATTAAAATTCACATTCTGTATATAACATTGATATGAATAAGCTATGATATGGCCAAAGTGTACAGTTAGGGGCACAAAATCTGCTTCCGTGTTTCTTAATGTAATGGCAGACATAATGGATTCAGCTCTTAAAATTTATTTATTTCGCAACATAAGAAGAAATACATCATGGAAGCACACAGGAGTGCATGAATAAAGAAGTAAATAATCTCACATGGGATCTGAACCTTGTTTCTATAGATAGTAAGTTTTGAGATTTTTATTGTCAATATGTGGCTGGTGTCACCTTCATCCCTCATAGAAACTCATCTTAATGGCCGGCCACAGTGTAACATTAACATTTTCAACTTCTCTGTCTCACTAATCAATGCTTTACTGTATTGGAGGGCCTGTGAATTTCCCTACATGCAAAGTTTTGATGTACTGTACTGCATATTATGACAAGGAACAACTCCACCAAGTACAGTACTGTCACATCAAGCTCTCACACTATAAATAACACTACAGTATTTTATTGCATCTACCCAAAGACATCAGCCACTCATGGACTTAAACTAAATCATAAATGGCAGCACAGGAGCTAAATAGTAAAGAAAAGAAGAGCAGAAGATAAGAAAAATATTGTAGTAAGTTTAAAAGAAGAATGTGGAAAGGAGGGATAGCTAAAAGCATTAAGTGATTGTGTAAGATATAAATGAAGATCAGAGTTCAAACCTGGTCAAATCTTGATAATACTACTAAAACAATTTCAAGTGTGATTTCTACTGTAGGTATATTATCCCCTATCAGAGGGCTGGCAAGCAAGTTTTAAATGTTAAAGATAAATAAGCAATGGCCCTCTACTGCAAGAAACTGAGAACAGAATACAGTAGTATGGTGTAGTGGAAAAGCACAACTGACGAAAACACTTGCTTGAGTGAAATGCTATTATTAAAGTAAAACCTTTAAAGTTATAGAAATCCTATAGAGATCCCCTGGCACCAATTAATTAATATATAGCAAGGCTTCTTGTCATGTATTATTTTTCACACACTTTGATATACCAATTCCATTAAGCTTAGGTAGGTTCAGATCTGCATGTTGTCCCCATCATATACATTATTTTACAAAAGATTTATTTTTTTCTGATCATAAGTTGACACCAGACTGACTACTCCCCATTTATAATCCTTCTGCTAACATGGGTGGGAATTTCTTGGTGCTTCCCCTCCCTTGTGGGATTAGAAAGTTCTGCAATGGAATGCAGAGCTGCTATTATGATCATGACTATGGTATACACAATCCTTGACTCTTGCTCATCTTTCTTCCAAGGGTTAGTAATTCTAGAATAAATTATATACTTCCCAACAGTGTCACAAACCCCAAATGCTAAAACAAGACTTGGCCTGCAGACTTTGCCTGGGATAAATGTTCATGCATGAAATTATAACAATTCCAAGAAAAGTTATTTTAGTACTGTATGCAAATAAAAAGTCTTGGAGAAATAGTGAATTGAAAGCCTCCTCTTAGAAAAATAATAATATTATTTTACTGGGATTGTCACAACTAGGAATGAATGTAACACTGTCTCAATCTCTGTTCTCATCCATGTATTGTTTTAGTACTTGGTAGCCATATGATTATTCAGTCCAAATATATCAACAACAAACCACTGTCATACATCAACTATAAAAGAATACTGCAACACAAGTGATTGGTTCAAGGAGTAGGCAAAGAAAGATTAATTTTGAATATGAATATTATAAAAACTTCCTGAAAAAATATTATAAATCATATTTCTGTATCTCCTCCCTTAAAATAGTTGGTGCATTTAAAGTGTGTGTTCAATTAAGGAACCATTCTTATACAGCATTGACCTAATATTGTACCGACACTGTAAATAGAAAAATTCCAGGTAGACTGCAAAAAATATGCAATGTAGATGAGCTAATGAATAACTTTTACAGTTATAAGAGTACAGTATTACTCTTACTGTTGTAATGTACTGTAGTTAGTTTCCTGATGGGGGATATATGTCAATAAACAGATTTTCATAATTAATTGTAAATGTTGTATATCACTCCTCCCTGAACCAATCTGACAGTTATTAGTTACAAGTGCACATTACACTCTCCCTCACAAGTTTTCAAATGCCAGAAGTCTCATACAATTTGACACAGCCAAGAACACATTTGGACATTATTCTGAGATAACTGAAGTACTTCATACTAGACTTAGGCATGAGATAATTTGGTGAGTTAAGTGTACATCCTACTGGTGATGTTACCAAAATATTAGTCCAAACTACATCAGATACAGTCAGCTAATAAAAACATGAACTCTTTGATTCCATTGTATTCACTCAAGATATATATATACAGTATATATATATATATATATCAAATATTATATGCCTCTGTTATCATACTAAAAAGTAAGTAATATTTCTCACTCATTAGGCTACTACTGTATACTACAACCCACTACCATCCAACTACCTGCAGAACCAACCCAAACACACTGTGGATGTTCAGTGGGATAAGAAAGGATCTCGTGAATCAGGGTAGGCTCACTGGAGACATTGGTTTGTATTGTTTGATGATGTAACATGCAAATTCATATTCTTGACACATTCTAGGTACAGTAAAATATATGATGCTAACATTAACTTGAATTTTTTCCTTTATGTTGCATATATGGCACAAGGTGTACCAGGAGAATGCTGAATGCTTACAGATGTTATCTGAGATTTTTCATTATTTTTAGATTATAATTTAATAAGATTTATTACTTTATTACAGTTATACAATAACTGAATTACATGTAAATGACCGCCAGGACACTTCTCTTTCACAACATACAGTATCTTCATTTAATACTTACCATTGCAAAATAGACATGCCTCATAGAACAACTAAACTTTAGAATATCCACAAGATTATTTTTTAAAGAGTTCTGTTCATTCCTCCTGGCACACCCAGTATACATACATAAGGATAGAACAGTACATTATTGATGAATAAAGCTCTCCATATGTAAGTCACTGCACTGGGTTGTTAGTAATTGGCTTAGGTAGATCTTTAAAATTATACTATTTTTTGGTATTTACAGAAGAAATGTAAACTGTAAACTGAATTTTGAGCCAAAAGATAAGCTCACAGCAACTGGCATAGTCCATTCAGTTTAACAAAATTTACCCTCCTTTCTTAGCTGGATTATTTTTTCCCTTCTTATACAGGGTATAGTCGATCATGAACAACATTCTCAACTGTACATCTCAAAATTGCAATAAAAAAAGACTCTGATTTCCTGGGAGTGTAAATAGTTGTTTAAATGTACTGTATTTGTATTAACAAAGCAGCAGATAAACAACTTTTCTTACTTATACCTGAAGATATATATTTTAAATAGGACTGAATTTCAATTGAAACTGTTTACTTTGACACAATAACAATGAATGGACTATAGTAACTGATGCATGTTTAAAAGGATTGTGACTAAATAGAAATAATTAACTTAATTCAAAGCTACCTTTCATCTCATTAAAATCACACTTAGAATGAAGTAAGTTAATAAAGAACAGACAGCAATAGTTTTTCTAAAACTTACTGTACAGTAGGTGCAATATTTCATATTTGATCTTGTAAAAATAACCTGAGCAATTTTATATCTAGAACTATCTTAGGCAGTATTACATAATCGTGTATACTACATTAATTGTAATATTTATACTATCGATTCACATTATTAACCTATGAGGAACTCAAGGTATACAAGTACATTAAATGTAACAAATATCAATGATTAAGGGTCTTGTCAAGTCAGCACACTGGAAGCCACTGATTGCTCCACTGTCATAAAAACATAACCTATACTAAGGGAGTCAGTTTTGTGGCACAGGGCAGGAGAAATCAGTAGCTTATAATGTGGCAACAATATCCTACCCATAAAATAATAAGTATGTGCCATTAGTTGTGATTTGTGACCTATCTTCTCTTCCTTCACCTCAACTACGATGACTCTGCTCCAGTGATCCTCCATCATCACTAACCTGATCACCAGAGCACATCAATAATCCATTTATCTCTAATGCACAGTAAATAACCACAGCCGATAGTGATAGGCAACATCTGCTTGGCTGGTGTGTAATGCATTTTCCCTGGGTCACACAAGCTTTGGCCAAAACACAGCTAGTGTTTATAATACTGGCTGTGGACATTTATTGCCACCAAGAGGAAAGGACTACCATAGTGCTCTGGATTGGGTTTAATTATTTACCAGGGAACAACCATGAGGCACCGAGCACTGGAAGGCGTGAATACAAAAATATGCTTACATCCCTCTGGAGGAACATAGAGTGACTGTATTAACTGAGTCCAGGAGGAACAAGGATTAAATTACCTCATTCCTGTTATCTGGTGCTATTATGTTACAACACATCCTGGCCACTCAAACCATACAGCACTTTTCTAAGCTACTATACAGTATGTACGTTATATACATATAAAACTCTTTTTCTACATATAACTTTTCAGTTAATCCTTCAAACTTATCCAAAAATACAAGTTCAGCTACCACTACACAGATCCTCTTAATGCTAACACAACCTGACATGCCATTGCTCTGTACAGCAGGAATAGGACAGGGAGTAAACAGACATCTCTGATACAGTAATATTAAGATCATGCTGCCACTTTCAGAAGAAAACTGGCAGCTGCAATGAATTAGCAGGAAATAAAAATCTTCTAGTGAGGATCTTGAAAACAAATACAGAGAAAAGTTTCATGTGTTTTTAGTTATTGAAATGCCAGTATGTTAATTTGATGATCTATTCTTTTCTGCAAATTCAAATTTGAATCTTGATGCTGTAATTAAACAAAATCTTAAATTAGGTAAGCAACTTAGTAACAAAATATTATAATAACAAATACAGTAGTTGTTGTAGTTCCCCAGACTGTCTGGCCGAGCAGTCCCGAGTCTGGTAGCTTAACCAGTTACTGTTGCTCAGTATCACATCAAAAGTACTGACAGAAATAAAAAAATTCAAGTAGAAAAATATAGCATAATTATAATCAAGATGACTTTTGGGTCCAAACCATAGCAAGGTTTTTTCATTCTTTGACAAGAGGAATCAACAAACCTAAACTACACATTCTGAAAATCATTTGGAAATTGATATTTTTAATCAAGTGTACGATAGCATCTAAATTTAGCTGTGATAATAATGTCTAGATATAATATAATATGTACTTGTAAAAAAAAAGTAAGCTTAACCCACACTCTAACCTCTGTCTTGCCCTCATCAACATTTAAGTGGAGCAGCCATGTGGAGGGAACAACATCTTATATCCATCATGGTCTGGAATAGTTGTTTGTCACTTGTTTCCTCATGAGTACAAGTGGATGTGTTGCATTCCAAGCAGAGGTGATCTTCCAACCTGTAAGTAAAGGGCATTCATTATAATTTTGTAATTTCATGTTACTGTACAGATCAAAAATGGAACTGCGGGTAGGGTAGACAGGCCTCCCAGTAATGTGTGTGAGGAGATTCAACTAATCCTGGTTACATAATAAAGATACAGGTTGTGACCATTTTCTATGAGCTCAAGGAAAACAGATATGTACTGTACTTTACTGTATGTGGTTAGAGTTGACAAATATACAGTAAATAGGCATATGTATACCATATATGGATAATAATATTGCTTATACAAAAGCTATTACACCACTGACATACCTTACTGGCATCCAAGTCACTGGATTCACGTCACTGTGACAGGGGTACTGAGTGTCATCTTCTTCAGCAGTTGTCTTATATTTGTGAGGTACATGTTGGTCACGATGGCAGAAATCAAGAGTGTAGTAACAGAATATGTTCACAGAGAACTTGATGATGGCATTCTGGACACTCAACTCTATGTAATGATCAGTGTTGAGGCAGCTGAACAGATCCTGAGAAGGGAACAAAATAATAAATAATATAAGGTTATTTCCACCCCAAACTCATAAAAATCTACGGGCACAGTCACTTTACTTCACTAACTTTTAACAACTATGGGGAATGTTTCCTTTCACGTTTACCAACTCAATAGTTAAACTGTAACTTCCATTTACACAACTTTAATATAATACACACTGTCTTACCTCAGTTATATTATGAACAGAAAAAAAACCAGCTGTTGAATAAAAAAAGATGAATAAAATAAAATTAACAGAAAAATGACTAGTACAGTACACAGTATATGATTGAGATATGGGAGAGCATGATACTTGCTGTGGTACGTGGAGTGAGGAGGGGAACAGGGATGATGGAAGGGTGGGGCTACAGCTTAATGTGGGACCTGGAGTGAGACCACTTGTGAGGTCTGAAGTGTGATCGTCGCCAAAGTCGTGCCTCCCAGCGCTGCAGGTACCTCAGCTGACTCTGTTGGTGTGCATTTTAAATTTTGTTTGTTATCAGAAATCCATATAAGGCTCTCTAATCTTACATTTACATGTTCTTACACTTCATCACCTTTCTCCTCTTTCCAGCATGTCTTCACTTTCCTTTTCCTCCTCCTCCTATTTTATTCCTTCTATATTTTTTTACTAGAAGCATATACAAGCCCTTTTTAACTGAGGGCCAGATTCTTAGTAAGAGACAACAGAAATTGTCAATTAATTTTTTTTAGGACAAACAAGTGAGACAACCTCTCAGATTAATAAGAAATGCAGAAAATATCTTTAATTTATTGTATTTAGAAAATGGGCTATGCAAATATATGGTGCAATGAATTGGGTGTAAATTAGGATATGCCTTGTCAATTCTTATACAGGGTATAATGCCGTATTTATCTCCATATTTTCCTTCTCCAACATATATCTTCTATACATACCCGGTATATCTTTTACCTACAAACACTCAAATGGTAATTATGATAGTTGTTCTTTAATATTTCTTATAATTGAACTATCTTTCCTAACCATAATACCTCACCATCTTCTGGTGGTTTCATCCATATAAGTTATACTATTTTTTGTTGTCTCTGTATTATAGTGTACTGTACCTGTACTGTACTTGGCCCGTTATCACTAAATGTGGATATTAAATTCAAACATTTTCACATAATCTAGTCCCAACCTAAAATAATCATTAATGTAATTTTGGTTAAATGTAACTTAAAACTTACAAATAAAAATAATATCTTCAACTATAGTGCATGTTTTGTAATGTACTTCAAAAAATATTTTCTTTTCATTCTTTTTCAAAAAAGTTCCTTAATCTTCAATATGTATTTCCTTAGGTCTTCAATAAAATCACATTTGAATCTTAATACATATTTACCCTCAAAATCTGAAACAATCTTACCTCAAATGTGTAAAGTCTGTGAACTTTATGAGAGCTTCTGTGACTATGATGCTTCTTGAGCTTTGATCTCAATTCATTCTCCTCATCATATTCAATTGATTCACCTTCCTGCTTGTTATGTACAGCTTCCAATTTATTATTATTAGGTAAGCTGGATACCTGTTGTGACATCATTACTGCATCATACTCATACTGAGACTCTCTGCCACTACTGCTTCCCTGCACGCTGTATGAAGTAGCATTCTGGTTATTCATGGGGACATTCTGGATGCCAGAGGCCTTTGCCTTTTCAATGTCCACAGCAGTAAGTGCTAGGACTGGTCGACGATATGGCTGCCTGGTATGTGAGTCATAACCAGTGTCCACTATCACTCGATGGAAGAGGAAGTGTGGGGCTTGAGTGGTGGTGGTGGGTGTCTTGAGGGGGTCATTCTGGAGGTCATTACTCGAGGTAGTGTTCTGAATCTCTGATGGCCAACTCTTGCTCTCTGGTGTGTACTGATCCTCAGATATCAGGTGTGGCCAAGGTAGGTGTGATGGTACAGGTGTGGTAGTCAGGAACCCATCCATTCTTTCCTTGTGGCTAGTGTCCCAACTACTTTCTTTGTTGTTGCTGGTTTTTGATAAATGACCTGCAAAGTAATAATTATATTAAATATCTTTTTAGACTTCAATACAGTATTTAGAACTACTGTACTGTAACGAGAACACATGCATGAAACAACCACTGCCCCTGATGCATTGTAAATCATCTTAGAAATAAAGGTAAACAGTATTGTGCATATCGTAAAACACCCTAACTTCGGACATCTTTTACATGTTTTAGTGAATAACTCTGTTAATAATGGTGCAATTATATTCATGTTAGTGTCATGTGGTAGCCATGTAGAGTACCTACTAAATCCATATAATACAAAAAATTAAGCACACTAAATTCATCCTTTTTTTTTTTTTAATTTTCAAGTGACCGAAGTTAGGCAGAAATTTCCTAACTTCGGACAGCTCTTCCCAACTACGGACAGGGTTGTATTTTCCCTTTAAACATGAGAATGGTTATCAGCATCGATCTCTGGACACGCTGGCTGAACTTCGGGCATATGAGGAGTTTTTAAAAAATGTAAAAAAAATTCAAATATACCTGTAAAGAAATACTGTATATACAAAAATAGCTTCTTTTTTAAGCACATACTGTATATTGAAATCAAAACAAGTTGAATCATATCACATTGTAGTGAGGTTTTCTTGGCATAGATCTAACTAAGAACTATTAAAAAACTTTTCTAACAGAAAAACAAAAACAAACGCATTGCGTATACACAAAACCGGAAGAGGAAGCGACCTCTTCTTCCAAAAAAAAAACTTCATCTAAATATCAAGTTGCTACCTCAGACTCAACAAATGCATACTGAAATAACATAATAGGACCTACATAAGGTACATAATAACATAATTCCAGGTACAAATGACACACACTCCCACTTCCTGTATTTCTTGATTTGATTACCTGTATAAAATACTATAACTAATATAACTTTTTTCTTCAAAATAAAACTCATTACTGGTTAAGGCACCATACTATAGCACCTTTCAGACAATAACTTTGGTACTGGTAGTACCGTACTGACAATCTTACAGAACTATATCACATATTATTTGGATACTGTTATCAATACTTAGGCCATAGGTTTACATCTACATAAAAAATACATCAAACTGGTACCGTATTAATTTGTCTGTCCGAAGTTGGGACTTTTTTCTGTAAAAAAATAGAAATATTCATTTAAAAAATCATAACACGGTTATGCAAGCATATATTTTAAATTTGTTTACTGCCCAGTACTTACAGAGATTGTCCACGTATAATCATATCATTCACGTTCTTTGTTCTGTGTGAATCAAGTTTTGCAGTTAAAAAATGCAGACTTTCTTTTCATTTGCATTTGTTGAATATTTTCACCCATACATATTCAAGGTATTGTAATAGAATTTATACATAATAGTCTTTGAACATTCCCCTAACTAATGTCATTGTTACTTTTTGCATATACAGTATATGACTCTCTTCCAGTACAGTTTAATTATTACATTTTTTCGCGAAATGTCCTAAGTTATGGTGTAGTCCGAAGTTAGGGAGTTTTATGGTATGTAACTTTAATCAAGTTCAGCTGTAATACCTTTCATAAATATACAAAGCTATCCATTATAGCAGTAATATGTCATATAAATAATACGCAGTATTGCTGAAAAATCAGCATCATTCTTTAATTCCTTTCCTATCCATCTATAGCTCTAATGCCTTGCTCACTCCAGGAACTCATCCCTTCTTACAGCAAAATGAGTTTCCAGTTCTTCCTGTTCTAATAATGCACTACCTCCTTCAACAGTTCAAGTCCTCCTCTTCCACTCACATTTATCGCTCACATACATTTCCACCCTGTTCATTCATCAAGCTGGTGATCTGCTTCTCATACTAGCTCCCATAACTTAACTCTGGAATACAGTACAGTTCTGCAATACATGAATCCAGACATTAATATGTTTGCAAATAATAAAGAAATGAGGGCCATGAATTAAGTTTTGTAACTAACCAGGAGCAGTTCTGAGCCAATAGCCATGTGCATGATGATTGGTGGAGGGCGGCTGAGATGGATGTGTCCGTTGGGTGATGTCCAGTTCAGCTTGAAATAAGAAGTAATATTTGTAGGTATGTTTGAGAAAATATTAATAGTGCCTTTAAAATTAAAGAAAATCATTGGTCCCGGTACTAGGGATTATACCTTAATTTCTTCCACAATGAAAAATCAGACTCACAAATACAGCCTCTGAGGTCCTGGTGAAAATTTGTCTATGTGTTATAGACTGTTTTATAAAGTCAATAATAATCTCAATTGGTTTACTTAAAGCTGCTGTTATAACGATTGAATTGACTAAGGAAATAAGGTACTACTGTTCCGGTAGAGAGAGACTCATACTTCATGGTATCAGTGAGATTTCTCTTTCTCTCCCAGACCTTGGTTTGTTGGATGTAAAGTATTTCATTCTGTTTGCCACACAAAAGTATACATATTCAAGAACATATTGTCCTATAGCTATCTGCTGTATCTTGATTACAGAATACTTATAATCATATCAAAACACATAAACACCAAACATTAATGTGCACATTATCAACTGGTGGAGCAGAAATCTTGGCCCCAAACCTTATTATAAGTTAGTCTCCATGGGGCAAGGAGTACTGTATGATCACTATGATGATACCGGCCTTTGCATTGGGGAAGTGGCAATATCAATATAAAAATAGGTAAATTTTTACAAGTTGCCACAACAGGATTTCACTGGAAAAAAATATATTTCCTAGAAGGATTTAGTGAGACTACCGGGACCTAACTGGGGCAGACTACCGGGACCTAACCTGGGCAGCCTACCGGGACCTAACCTGGGCAGACTACCGGGACCTAACCTGGGCAGACTACTGGGACCTAAGCAGGAAAAAATATACAGTAGAAATTAGGGTATAATCCCTAGTACCGGGACCTAACCTAACCTAATCTGGACTGGGACACACTACCGGGACCTAACTTGGGCAGACTACCGGGACCTAACTATAATAGGTAACTACTGTTATGCAGCATTTGCAGAAGAAATGGTATATAGAAAAGTTGTTTGTAATAGTGAAATATAAACACTGGTAATAGTAAATTTTTCGAAATGGAGTTGTGGCAACTTGTAAAAATATTCCTAAAAATATATAGGTGAGCCCATATGGCTTCTGCTGTAAGTAAGTGCAATTGCCAATTATACCCGAACACACTACATTGTCCCCTACTGAAATATACTGTACATAAATTGTAAATAATTGCCGTGTGGAACTCTCATACAGTTTTTCCAAATATTTTTCAATCTAAGTCAAATTAACTTCTCACAAGGACTAATCTGGCCTGAAAGTAGAAAACCAAGGTAACGAGTATTCCTGGTCCATACAGTTACCAGTTACCACTCACCTACAACACTGTGAACGAAGCGCCAGAAGGTTGGATTCTTGGACAGTCCCACCAAGGCAGCCAACACATCATCCACTTTCCGTCCCACCAACCCTTTCTCATCCTGAATGACAATAAAGTTGAATAAACATGAGTACATGAAGAAAAACTACCATAAATCATACGCTCTCTTACCATTTACAAATACAGTACAGTACAGTAATCCCTACCACTTCCTCACCACCACCCATGGCATAGAGAGAGCCATAGTCAAGAACATCCATGGGTAAATTTACAGTAAACCTGGGTTCAGTAAAACGTATATATTAGTATGTTTTACCACTAATTAGGACCATTCTAAGACTATTTTCTTCAATGGCGTTTCTCTCGGAAATGCCCCATTTTCGAGATATGCCCACTTTTCATACCCCATACAAACTTGGGGGAGAGCCTGAGAATCCGGGGTTTTGGGTGGGAGAAAACATGCTGTACACTATGGCGTTGCCTTTATAATATGTAATTGTCTTAAATAAACACTTGAAACCGGAAATAAAAGCGAAATAACAAAGTTTTCGAGACCGATACAATAAAATACAATTTTAGCCCAAACAGCAGCGTTACAACATGTGTTGGCTTGGGTTAGGCTAAATATTCAAATAAAATGGTTATTTTGGGAATTAGTATTACCTAACCTGACCTAACCTAACCTAACCTAGACCACAACAGACTACCGGGACCTAACCTGGTCTAACTACCGGGCCTAACCTGGGCATAAAACTGGTATAACAAATAGAAGAAGTTACCGGGTAAATATCCAGGAACATATATGGATACAGGACGCTCAAACACAGTATTCCCAAAACAAAATATAGCCAATACAGCCACAAGTGGCTTGAATATTACAACATTTCCAACACTGATAGTGTTTTCCCCCACCCAAAACCCCGTATTCCCAGGCTCTCCCCCAAGTTTGTATGGGGTATGAAAACTGGGCATATCTCGAAAACGGGGCATTTCCGAGAGAAACACCATTGAAGAAAATAGTCTTAGAATGGTCCTAATTAGTGGGAAAACATACTAATATATACGTTTTACTGAACCCAGGTTTACTGTAAAAATACCCATCCATGGTGTATACGATGGCGTGGTAACAGTTAAACGGCTCTCATGTTTGTCTATGGACCATCGAATGTACCACAAAGGTTTTTGAATATGACCCTGAGATTCACACCAATCAACCAACCAACCACTGGCAGACGGAAATTTATTACCAAACAGTTTCGGTGGACACTGCCACCATCCTGGGCATCCTCAATGGTCAAGACGAAATTATGAGATAATAAAAGATTGAGAAATGTACAAATATACATTATATACAGAATCTGTGCGTGTGTTTATGTGTGTCTGTGAGTGTGTGCGTGTGTAAACTGTTACATTGATTAAAATGATTATATGTCACTATTTCCATGAAGCACAGATCAATGACGAGCAGGCAGGCAGTTAAAAGATAAATAGATAAATGAATGAATAAAAAAAATACATATATAATTATATAAATAAATATAATCTTCTGCGTGTGGACTCGAATCTGCGTCACTCTAGCTACTGAGATGGGGGGGATGAGTGCTTAGCACCTCCATCGATTAGTTAGTTTTATTTGAAGGTTTTGGCGGTAAGGTGTGTTATACAAGTCATTATTTTGATTCCGATACATTCCTCTAACTGATGCGATTAAAATGTGGAACGCTTCACGATTTTGCGTGTCATCCTTGCGCAGGGGCCATGCTAATCTTCTCTGTATCGTTCCAATTTTAGTATATGTACTGCCGAAGCAAGTACAACAAATGAGGTTCGTTTACAGATCATATTGTTATTGTTGAATGAGGATGTTGCTTTTCTCATCATTGAAGAATCGTACCAAAGGAGTCAGAACAGCAATATAAAAACAAAATATGATGAGCTTATAATAAAATTAACACAATCATTCTATTATATAATGCATTTCCATACCTAACACTCGCTGACTGTTTAAGCTAGACTGGATAATTTGTTTTTGTGTTAAGTAATATAGTACTGTGACGAGAAGAAACCCCACACTGGCAGACGGAAGTTTATTACCAAACCGTTTGTGTGGACACTGCCACCCTTATCAGTGGTCAAGACGAAATTATGAGATTATGAGAGATTGAGAGGTACAGAAGACACAATATAGGGCCTATATGTGTGTGTGTGAGGGGGTGATGGGGAAGTGTCATCACTCATCTATCATCTGATACTATACCATCCCGTATCAGTGAGTATTTTATACAGATGTGTGTGTGTGTGTGTATAGAGACCCTATAGAAAGGTTCTCTATGTGTGTGTGTATTGAATGTGAGAAAAGAAAAACAAGGCGATAGGCAATCCTACCTCCGTGATGTGAAAAACAAATCCGATAGGTGTGTGTGTGTGTGTAGGTACACGTGGATACAAAGTGTAGTTGAAATTACAGCAAGTAATGGAGGGAGCGATTTGTCTACAAAGGAATTCATAATTGGATCTAACTTGTAAGCACCGACACATAGGTTAAAATGATCATATTTCTGGATACCTATAGTGATTCGATAATTATCCGTTTTCTGAAGGTGATTTACTTTGCTAATCGATCCTATGGTTATTTTTGAATACCTGGTTGAATATAGCCTTGTTAATGTTTCCCGATATTATAGCATAGGTTATTTGTGTTCCCGTAGCCAATCCTTAATTTTAGACTACGACCTGTTTATCCTCTGTTTCTGTATAAATACTCATAGTTACGGGAGGATATCGTATCAGACGACACTGTAATAGTTTGTCCGATTGTAAAGTTAAACCCTAGACTTATTCTAGACTTCCTATATCTTCCTTATTTATGTGAAAGAAATTTGACGGGGTAAAAGTTAAACTATTACAATATAATTTCAATCATCATTCATTTCCTCTAGGATCAAGTTTTTTGTTATTATTTTATGTTTAATTTAACCATAGGAAAAGCCTCAACGTTACCGCTAAAGGCCATTCATGAAGTTAGCTGTTTTAATGGACAGGAATGAATTTGCCATTCGTCACTTATTTACAACGAGCTGAATACAGAAGCCATCAAACTGAATATTATAAGGGAAAACATAGAAATGAAAAACCGAGCAAGCTGCATCAATATATATAGTCACAATAAATATATCAACAGTAAAGCCTCGATCTTGAAATAATATTATTTATATTTTCATTTAGGTTAGATAATTATTTTACTTGGCGAGAATGTAAATCTTTTTCTCTCGTTCCAATTGTTGATGCGATAACAACTGTGAATACAGTATGTCACTATTTCCATGAAGCACAGATCAATGACGAGTAGGCAGGTAGTTAAAAGATAAATAAATAAATGAATAAAAATACATTTATATATAATTATATAAATAAATATAATCTTCTGCGTGTGGACTCGAATCTGCGTCACTCTAGCTACTGAGATGGGGGGGATGAGTGCTTAACACCTCCATCGATTATTTAGTTTTATTTGAAGGTTTTGGCGGTAAGGTGTGTTATACAAGTCATTACTTTGATTCGGATACATTCCTCTAACTGATGCGATTAAAATGTGGAACGCTTCACGATTTTGCGTGTCATCCTTGCGCAGGGGCCATGCTAATCTTCTCTGTATCGTTCCAATTTTAGTATATGTACTGCCGAAGCAAGTACAACAAATGAGGTTCGTTTACAGATCATATTGTTATTGTTGAATGAGGATGTTGCTTTTCTCATCATTGAAGAATCGTACCAAAGGAGTCAGAACAGCAATATAAAAACAAAATATGATGAGCTTATAATAAAATGAACACAATCAATCTACCATATAATGCATTTCCATAACTAATACTCGCTGACTGTTTAAGGTAGACTGGATATTTTGTTTTTGTGTTAAGATGATTATAGTACTGTGACGAGAAAAAAAACCACACTGGCAGACGGAAGTTTATTATAATTATTCTCAAACCGTTTCGGTGGACACTGCCAACCATTCTCAGTGGTCAAGACGAAATTATGAGATAATGAGAGACTGAGAGGTACAAAAGGCAAAATATAATTATACAGAATCTGTGCGTGTGTTTATGTGTGTGTGAGTGAGGGGGAAGGGTCATCACTCATTTGTCATCTGATACCATACCCTCCCCTATCAGTGAGTAGGCTATTTTATACAGATGTGTGTGTGTGTGTGTGTGTGTATTAAAATGTGAAAGGTAAAACAAGGAGATATTTAATCCTACAACCGAAGTGTGAAAACAGACCTAACAGGTGTATGTACTGAATGAGAGAAAAGAAAAACAAGGAGATAGGCAATACTACCTCCGTGATATGAAAAACTGATCCAGTTCAAGCGGCCTTGGGTGTGTGTGTGTGTGTGTGTGTTTCCCGATATTATAGCATAGGCTGTGTTTGTTCCCGTATCCTTAATTTTAGACTACGACCTGTTTATCCTCTGTTTTTGTATAAATACTCATAGTTACGGGAGGATATAGTATCAGACGACACTGTAATAATTTGTCCGATTGTAAAGTTAAACCCTAGACTTATTCTAGACTTCCTATATCTTCCTTATTTCAGTGAAAGAAATTTGACGAGGAAAAAGTTAAACAATTACAATATAATTTCAATCATCATTAATTTTCTCCCGGATCAAGTTTTTGTTATTATTTTATTTTTAATTAACCATAGTAAAAGCCTCAACGTTGTCGCTAAAGGCCATTCATGAAGTTAGCTGTTTTAATGAATACAAAAATATACAGTAGTTCCTCCTAAACATTGGGGATTAATAAGAACTAAAGAATACTATGAAGTGCTGCTGTATGGTCGAGGTACGTGGGTCCTGGCAACTATTATAACTATAAAACAAATAATTACGAAGGTTTGGTTTATTATGGACTGGAATGAATTTGCCATTCGTCACTTATTTACAACGAGCTGAATACAGAAGCCATCAAACTGAATATTACAAGGGAAAACATAGAAATGCAAAACCGAGCAAGCTGCATCAATATAGTCACAATAAATATATATCAACAGTAAAGCCTCGATCTTGAAATAACATTATTTATATTTTTATTTAGGTTAGATAGTTAGATAATTATTATGTACTTATTTAGGTTAGATATTATATCTCTTGACGAGAATGTAATTTTTTTTCTCTCGTTCCAATTGTTGATGCGATAACAACTGTGAATGTGTCACTATTTCCATAAAGCACAGATCAATGACGAGCAGGTAGGCAGAAACAAGATAAATACATATATAAATTAATAAAAATATATACAAATAGATAATTATATAAATATAATATTCTGCGTGTGGACTCGAATCTGCGTCACTGTGGCTACCTGAGATGGGGGATGAATGCTTAACACCTCCATCGATTAGTTAGTTTTATTTGAAGGTTTTGGCGGTAAGGTGTGTTATACAAGTCATTACTTTGATTCCGATACATTCCTCTAACTGATGCGATTAAAATGTGGAACGCTTCACGATTTTGCGTGTCATCCTTGCGCAGGGGCCATGCTAATCTTCTCTGTATCGTTCCAATTTTAGTATATGTACTGCCGAAGCAAGTACAACAAATGAGGTTCGTTTACAGATCATATTGTTATTGTTGAATGAGGATGTTGCTTTTCTCATCATTGAAGAATTGTACCAAAGGAGTCAGAACAGCAACATAAAAACAAAATATGATGAGCTTATAATAAAATTAACACAATCATTCCACCATATAATGCATTTCCATACCGAACACTCACTGACTGTTTAAGCTAGACTGCATATTTTGTTTTGTGATAAGTAATATAATACTGTCACGAGAAGAAACCCCTTACTGATAGACGGAAGTTTATTACCAAACCGTTTCTGTGGACACTGCCACCCTTCTCAGTGGTCAAGACGAAATTATGAGAGATTGAGAGGTACAGAAGACACAATATACAGTATACATAATCTGTGAATGTGTTTACAATATGTGTGTGTAAGGGGATGGGGAAGCGTCACCACTCATCTGTCATCTGATACGTTACCCTCCCGTATCAGTGAGTATCATTATTATATACAGATGTGTGTGTGTATTGAATGTGAGAAAAGATAAACAAGGAGATAGGTAATCCTACCTCTGTGATGTGAAAAACATCTGATAGGTGTGTGCACTGTTTATATACTTTAAAATATACACTGTGGGTGTGTGTGTGTAGCCAGTGTAGGTACACGTGGATACAAAGCGTGGTTGAAATTACAGCAAGTAATGGAGGGAGCGATTTGTCTACAAGAGAATTCATAATTGGATATAACTTGTAAGCACCGACACATAGGTTAAAATTATTCATATTTCTGGATAAATAGTGATTCGATAATTATCCGTTTTCTGAAGGTGACTTACTTTGCTAATCGATCCTATGGTTATTTTTGAATACCTGGTTGAATATAGCCTTGTTAATGTTTCCCGATATTATAGCATAGGTTATTTGTGTTCCCGTAGCCAATCCTTAATTTTAGACTACGACCTGTTTATCCTCTGTTTCTGTATAAATACTCATAGTTACGGGAGGATATCGTATCAGACGACACTGTAATAGTTTGTCCGATTGTAAAGTTAAACCCTAGACTTATTCTAGACTTCCTATATCTTCCTTATTTATGTGAAAGAAATTTGACGAGGAAAAAGTTAAACTATTAGGCCTACAATATAATTTCAATCATTATTCATTTCTTCTCGGATTAAGTTTTTGTTATTATCTTATTTTCAATTAACCCATAGTACAAGCCTCAACGTTGTCGCTAAAGGCCATTCATGAAGTTAGCTGTTTTAATGGATAAAAGAATATACTGTAGTTCCTCCTAAACATTGGGATTAATTAAGAACTCAAGAATACTATGAAGTGCTGCTGTATGGTCGAGGCACGTGGGTCTTGGCAACTATTATAACTATATAAAATAATAATTACGAAGGTTTGGTTTATTATGGACTGGAATGAATTTGCCATTCGTCACTTATTTACAACGAGCTGAATACAGAAGCCATCAATCTGAATATTATAAGGGAAAACATAGAAATGCAAAACCGAGCAAGCTGCATCAATATATATAGTCACAATAAATATATCAACAGTAAAGCCTCGATCTTGAAATAACATTATTTATATTTTTATTTAGGTTAGATAGTTAGATAATTATTATGTACTTATTTAGGTTAAATAATATACCTCTTGTCGAGAACGTAAATCTTTTTCTCTCATTCCAATTATTGCTGATGCGATAACAACTGTGAATGTGTCACTATTTCCATAAAGCACAGATCAATGACGAGCAGGTAGGCAGTTAAAAGATAAATAAATAAATGAATAAAAATACATTTATATATAAATAGATATATAAATATAATCTTCTGCGTGTGGACTCGAATCTGCGTCACTGTGGCTACTGAGATGGGGGATGGGTGCTTAACACCTCCATCGATTAGTTAGTTTTATTTGAAGGTTTTGGCGGTAAGGTGTGTTATACAAGTCATTACTTTGATTCGGATACATTCCTCTAACTGATGCGATTAAAATGTGGAACGCTTCACGATTTTGCGTGTCATCCTTGCGCAGGGGCCATGCTAATCTTCTCTGTATCGTTCCAATTTTAGTATATGTACTGCCGAAGCAAGTACAACAAATGAGGTTCGTTTACAGATCATATTGTTATTGTTGAATGAGGATGTTGCTTTTCTCATCATTGAAGAATTGTACCAAAGGAGTCAGAACAGCAATATAAAAACAAAATATGATGAGCTTATAATATAATTTACACAATCATTCCACCATACCGAACACTCACTGACTGTTTAAGCTAGACTGGATATTTTGTTTTTGTGTTAATATGTCTCAGTCAGGGAGTGAGAAAGTGTAATAATTTCTGATACAGCTACAGACATATTCATTCCAGCTGAAAATATTAGTTTACATTTTGTTCATGGTCTCATCCACTTCCTCCTCCCTCAGCGCAAAGTAATTTTCCAATAGTGCAAAGCCGTTTTAAGTTTTCATGCCGCCGCGTTTCACAATAATAACGACGTGCAGCAATGGACAATATCCTTTATCAGTTGGCTGGCTGGCTACCTCCTGCCCCTGAACACACACTTGTGGGGAACATACAAAAAATGGAATATTTTCTCTCTCTCTCTCTCTTTCTCTCTTGTGGGGAGGATACAAAAGGTGGTATTGCTCGCGCTCTCTCTCTCTCTCTCTCTCTCTCTCTCTCTCTTTCAAGAAAACGGACAGATATAGACAAACACGACAAAGAGAAGAAAAGAAATTGACAGAAGTAAAAGAAGAGAAGAACTGAGTGAGGGTGAAGGAATCGAGAGAATAATTAAGAGACAGGGGGAAGAGTTGGGAAGAATTATTTCTGAGTGGAGAAATAGTGAGAAGAAACGAAGAGAGACGAATAAGAAGGAAGGAAAGGAGAGAAGAATGTAGAAGAGGTAGAAGGGTGGGTGGGAAGAACAGACAAGAAAAAGGCAAACCCAAGGAGTGTGACAGAAATGTAAAGAAGGACAATTAAGATATCCTGTGATGAATATATATAGTCAGAAAATTGGAGATAAATGAGTCCTTCAAATATTGCCACGAAACACACACACACACACACACACACACCTATATAGAAGGAGCTTGTTTCGTGGCATGGTCGGGAGGAATCAGAAGCCTCCAATTTTTATACACGATCACAGGGTCCTTAATTAAAATATACCGAATTGTTTGTTGGTGTAAATTTCTGTCGGTATAAGAAGGTAGTAAATTCAAGGTATAATACTAATATATCCTTGATTCTTTTGATGCTTAATAAAGGACTATTCCTGAAGATACTGTAAGCATTATAATATACACTACTTTCATATTAAACCTACCCAAATTATTCTTTTTTTAACACACACACACACACACACACACATTTTACTCTCTATACTCAGTTTGTATTGCACGCACGCATATCGGCACACACACATACACACACAGACACATACTCTCACGCACGATTGCATTTTCCATTCTACACTGACACACACACACACACACACACATTATGCGATCTACTGATGTAATTACTTGGCTGACATTCCATTCCATTACATATATAGCCCAGAGCACTACATGGTGTTGTGTGCAGTATTCCATTACATCGCCGCTCAACAATTTACATTTTCTAAAAGTTTGAAACGAACTAAGTAAATTGCAGCAGACATTGTTGCCGACTTTTTAAAACAGTGACATTGATATTCTGGTCTTGTACTGCTGGCCGGTCCAGTCCACAGGGGGCATATCTCATATATATATATATATACACGAGTATGTATATATATATATTTGTTGCAGAGTTGGTGAGTATTAGTTGCCAGAGTTATTATATAGTTTGTTGCAGAGGGTTGACGATGCATGCAGAGGAAAGAATACACCAATGTATGCATCACCAACATAATGTATATATGCATCACCAACATAATGTATATAAGACGTCACTAATATTAAAACCATCAGGTACAGAATAATGATCATATGCTCCTTTTTTGTCTATTTGTGTCTTTTTCTGATACAGTTCCCAAGAGCGTCTGTTTTCTCCATGGTATAGTAATGAGGAATCAGTAGCCCACGCATTGCCTCTAAAATAAAATCTCTTGTTAATTAAGGTGTTAGAGAACCAAATGCCAAGTCTTAACAAATAAACTGAAACACCACATATCTTATTCCAATCACAAATGAACTGAAACACCAACCTATCTTATTCCAATCACAAATGAACTGGAACACCAACCTATCTTATTCCAATCACTCCACCTTGCAGTCCAGATCTCCACAAAATACAGCACTTCTAAGACTGATGAGTTACCTGTGTGAGTGTTGGTGTGTTGTTGGTGTTGGTGTTGGTGTTGGGTGTAGCTACAGTGGGTGGTGCAGGCTGTTGTTGATGTTGTTGTTGTTGTTGTTGTTGTTGTTGGGGTGGACTCTCCTGTGATCTGGATTGTGTCACTCTTCCTCCACGGCCCCATGGCAAGTCTGGAAAATAAAAGTCTGGAATTAATTAAAACACTGGACGAGAATAGTAGTCTACAGCCACAATCAAATATCCACCGACACTTTCCTTCCATTGTATTAAATATCTTGGTAATAAACAACAACATGTGTATGATTTTGCAGCACCTCATAATAATAATAATAATAATAATAGTAATATCCACCAACACACTCCTTCCATCGTAGTAAATATCTTGGTAATAAAGAACAACACGTGTAGGATTTTGCAGCACTTCATAATAATAATAATTGAGGGGGTCGAGTTGACGTAAAGTGTTGTTGTATGATTATATTTTGATATAATACTGATTTATTTGCACGATGGAAGGAAAGCGTTGGTGGATATTTGATTGTGGCTGTACATACATACATTAGAGTATTCTGGAGGACATACACGAATTATACATTTAAATAGTGAAGATGAATGATGATGATGAATGACTATGATGATGATAATATTACACTTATATTCTTTTTCTTGATTATCTTAATACTGACAATTATAATATACCAGTAATCAACCTAATTACTGTAATATACCGTCCAGTAACTCTCTATTTCCACCCTAAACTTTATTCAGCAAAAAGAGTGAATACATTTTGGGGAGCGTTTGAATTATAATTTAGCTTTTGTTGGCGGTAAAGGAGTTAGACTGACTATCCCTCAACTAACTCTCTCTCTCTCTCTCTCTCTCTCTCTCTCTCTCTCTCTCTCTGTACACACACACACAAAGAACATGAACGTGATCTTGGTGCAGTCAGTAAATTATCTGCAAAATCGTACAGTACACGAACGCAACACAGATAAGAACATTACTCCCGTTTCATATCAGTATAAATTAAATTCTATAGCAAATATAAATTAAACAAATAAACATAGCATACGAGTAACCTAAAAATAACACTTAATACAAACATATCAATATAGACTACATCTGCTTTCAATTCCTCGTTTGTTATGTACAGTTGCCGGCACTTATAACTAGTACAGTCAGCCTTGTCAGTCCACTTCTCCTGTACTAGTTATAAGTGCTGACAATTGTACATTTTGCGGGGAGTGTAATTTCGTGAGTACTCCAGGTTATTGATTCCTCCAAAGTATGACAGGAAACAGACCCATGCAGGTGAAGAAAGATAATGGTATTCTGTTGTCTGTTATTGATTCCTCCAAACTGGGCAACAAAACCCACCTACATAATGATAGATTCCATTTGGTAACATTGGTGCCGTCAATCAGGGGTTTCTTATAAATTAAACCACAACAAAATAAGTAAAGCCTTCCACCTTTTCCCATGACTTACACAAAATGATTGGAGTTTGTTATGATACACGCACGGGTTGATTCAATAACAACAACATTAAATAAAAAGATTGGTCTATATACTGTATATTTATCAATGCCCGTCTTATATAAGTGTTATCTCCCATTTTAAAATAATCTGCATGAAAAAAAAATTAGTTGGAATTTAATAACACAAGAAACTACTCTGATCCTCGAAAGGTTATCTCATCATTTTATTTCCCTGGTGGCGGTGCAGTGTGTGTGTGTCCCTGCCCAGCGCTAGACTAACACTGAACACAGCTGAACCGGAATAGTTATTATAAATGGCTAAACTAGGTTGCCACTGCGCCAAAACCCCGGGCCAGCTAACGAGATGACTGCATGTGGTATACCTCCTCCACCTCCTCCTCCTCCTTCTACTCCTCCTAGCCCAGTCCACCAGATGCCCCTTCCCACCCACCCACCCACTCTCCAAATTCCCCACCCAGTCTCTTATAACCCCTTCCCACCCACCCACCTAACCCATCAGCCTCTTAAAACCCCTTCTCACCCACCTACCCACTCACTCACCTAATCCCTCAGTTCCCAGCCTCTTAAAACCCCTTTCCAACCCACCTACCCACTCGCCCAACCCCTCAGTTCCCAGCCTTTTAATCCCCTTCCCACCTACATACCCACTCACCTACCTAACCCCTCAGCCCCCATTTTAAACCCCTTCCCCATCCCTCCCAAACCTACCCCAACACCTAAACCCTCATTTCAAAATACACTTGTCTATCAAATCCTTGCTTCAAATATACACGTCTCCCGATCCAAAATAAATCAACTCGGTAAATCATTTCTCTCGGTCCTAAAACCCGTTCTAAATTTATGACCCCATTTCCCTTTTTCCCCTCAAACTTCTCACTCCCTTAATGCTTCCTCTCCCTCCTCAACTCTCACAATTCCCCCACTTTCACGTTCCCTAACCTTTCAAACACTCCCTAATGCTTCCTCTCCCTCCACAACTCTCACAATTCCCAAATCCTCTTTCTCCCTCACCTCCCCACCCACGTTCCGTAATCTTTCAAACACTCCCTGATGCTCTTTCGTCTCTCTTCCCTCTCTCACATTCCTATAGCTGCTTGACATGCCTCTCCTCTCTTCCCACTCCTAATCACTCCTTCTTTCCCAAAACCTCATGCACTCCTCAATGCTCCCCCTCTCTCTCTCCTCCCAACCCATGCATGCACCTGCCCCCACTCCTTATACTCCCTGTTCCCCTCCCTCTCTTCCTACCTACTCCCAAACCTCCGCTCCTAATAATACTCCTTGTTCCCTCCCTCCTCCTAATACTCCTTGTCCCTCCCTCCCAAAATCCCGCTCCTAATACTTCTTGTCCCCCCCTTTCCCTCCCAAACTCCCGCTCCTAATACTCCTTGTCCCCTCCCCCCTTCCCTCCCTCCCTCCCAAATCCCGCTCCTAATACTCCTTGTCCCCCCCTTTCCCACCCAAACCCCAGCTCCTAATACTCCTTGTCCCCTCCCTCCTACACTCCTTCCCTCCCTCTGGCCGGCTGGACAGAATTTGATTTGTGGAGCTCTTAGTACCCACAGCGGCCAACTCCTTAATTTGGTGGTGGTGGTGGTGGTGTGTGCAGCGGTATCTAACTAAAACCCTGCTGAGCCCTGAGTAGCAAGCAGCAGCACATTTCCTGACACACCTCACTCAGCCCCACCAACGCCAAACACCCTCTTACACCTCTTCCTTCCTTTCACTTCTTTCTTTCATTCTTTCTTTCTTTCTTCCTCTCTTATTTTCTTTCTTCCTTCCTTTATTTTCTGGGTGGGTGGTTTCATATTTTGTCTTCGGGTTTTTATTAACAATTTCATATTTTGTTTAACTTTCATCTTTCTTTTTGTGCTATATATACTACTTGGGTGTGTGTGCTGTTTGATTTTATTATTTACATTTCCTTAGTATTCACCCTCTGATCTGTGCTAAAAATACTTCATTCCATAACATTCCCTTATGTAAATTTTTTTCTCCCTGATCTACGTTTTTATACGGTACATATATATTCTTTTACATATATTCTTTACCTCGTGTCCCTTAGGGTAGGTGAGGGAAATTGGTTTTTGAATTTCTGACTGTCAGGAATCTCCCGGGAAAACCATCTGGCCAAATCACACCAACTTCACACTACGAGTTACACGTCTGGCAACACTGGACTCCAATCACGAGAGATGGAATATTTTCTATAACCTCTGCTCACCTCACCGATCCAACACTAATATATTTCAGTGTTAGGTTTGTGTAACTTGGTCATAGTATAATTATGTGTACCTGTACATGTAAGATAAAACCTCTGTACCAATATTCATATTCCTCTGTCACGAGTCAAGGTAAATATAATAAATATGAACCGTTAAAAATTCATCATCAATAAATTAATTGATATAATAATGGATACACCATTAAAAATTTATCATAAATATATTTATTACAATATATATATATATATATATATATATATATATATATATATATATATATATATATATATATATATATATATATATATATATATATATATATAAACTGGTATCGATGCCAATTAGTCTTTTCCACATAAACACCTGTTGGTCTTTTTACCCTACATGCTGAAATCACTCCCTAAATTATATATCTGTGAAGAACAAGATATTGATCTAGAATATAAGCATAAATATAACAAATAATACCGTACTCATTTAACAATAATATAAAAACTACAAGTATATAATTGTTAAAAATAAACCGAATGTAAATATATGGTTAGATATTAATATATTCCAGATTACACTTCCCACCAGCCCATCTGCCTTATGAAATTCAAATATTCCTTTGATAAAAATGTGTCAGACATTTCAGAGAAGGTTGTCAAAAGGATCAAAGTTGCCTTTAGCCTGTGGTGAGGTGAGGTGGGGCAGGGGTAGGGGCTGGGGCAGGGGTGGGGCGGGGCGGGGCTGGGGCAGGGGTGGGGCGGGGCGGGGCGAGGTGGGGCAGAGGCTGCTTTCATCCCGCCAACCCCCCCCCCCCCACCCGGCCACCCCTCTCACTTTCTCTCTCACTCACTCACACCCACAGCAATTTTCCGCGTGTCAAGTTACCGCTCTGGTGAAAACAATTTGTAAAGAATAAATACCAGTAGATAGATAAAGATGTATAGATTGACAGGGATAGGTAGACATATATAGATAGAGAGACAAACAGATAGATAGATAGGTAGACATAGAAACAAACAGACAGATAGACATATTGACAGGGATAGATAGACAGAGAGACAAACAGACAGATAGGTAGACAGATAAACAAACAGACTGACACAATAAACCCAAATTAAATTAAGTTAAGTTAGGTTAGGTTAGGTTAGGTAAGACTGATTGATTTATTGAACATCAGTATCCATGATATTCCTTACGTCCCTTACCCAGTAGCTGGTCGACAGTCAGATATGGTGACGTGTGTGTGTGTGTGTGTGTGTGTGTGTGTGTGTGTGTGTGTGTGAGAGAGAGAGAGAGAGAGAGAGAGAGAGAGAGAGAGAGAGAGAGAGAGAGAGAGAGAGAGAGAAAGCTTATAATGAATGACCTTGAGATAGCTATAATGTCTATGTTCAATATCAAACAATAATATGTAAACATGAAAGAAGAACACACCTATACAAAGACAGACACAAACAGTAACTAACATCAGGAGGCTGCCTGAAGATTCATTCCTAACAATATTAACAATTTCAGATTCACAATTTAATATCTGCCTCGACTTTTTTCTCTCCCTCAGACTCAAATGAAAAGATCCTGATTAAGAATTGCACACGGCATGGCAACACCTAGCAAGTCTATCTATCCTCCCTGCCCATCCCATCTCAGTCTCTTTGATCTCTCTCTCTCTCCCTCTCTATCTCTCTCTCTCCCTCCCTCTCTCTCTCCCTCCCTCCTCCCTCTCTCCCTCCCCCCCTCTCTCTCTCTCTCTCTCTCTCTCTCTCTCTGAGCCAACAACACCTCTGGAAGACAACACACTGAGTGGGTCCTTTTCTTGGAGACAAGGAAGGGTACACAAGTCACGCGTCGGAAGGGTTTCTCTGTCAATACAGTGAATACACAAACACACGCGCGCGCTCTCGAGTACATATTTGAGAGAGAGAGAGGAGAGAGAGAGTAGTATCCGGTATCAAACATGTTTACTTCCTGACTAACCCACGATACGATACAATACAAACAACATCCTAAACGCGTTACCACTCCCCAGGACACCCGCTGAAATGTGTGTGTGTGTGTGTGTGTGTGTGTAACATTAAAGCTCTACGTTTGAGAGCTACCATGAATGTTTTGTGAGCCTTGAGATATTCCTTCTCCAGACATCTCAATACAGTGTTCAAACTACATTCACACTTAAGGAATCAGATCTGGAAGTCCTCGTTGGTGAAGTTTAATTAAGATCGCCTGCTGCTGGGGGGTCACCATTAGGCCCACAAACTCCTTCCCTCTTTTGAAACAACTCGTTATACATACAGTATATTATATAGTCACGTGGAGCCAGACGAGGTGAGTACGGAGGGCACAAAGAATGTCTGGTTACATTAATTTTACAGAAAGAGCAAATGAAAGGGCAACGATCGATGTTTCTTTGTATAACTTTTGACGACGAAGCGATCCCAATGATATCAAAATAGATTAAAAAAAAACGTTACTGTATGCAGAAGTGGTGCAATGATATCCTGACGAGATTATATTATGAAAGATATTAAGGTCTCATGGTACAACTTGAAAATAAAGATATGATATTACCCATTCACTATTTTTGTGGATTATATTTCGTGTATACATGGAGCTAGATTTCAGGTAACCATTCTATCTACATTTTTAATCTTGTCGACAAAAGTTAGCTGGTGGTATCGTGAAGGTCAACTAACTGTAGCTACACCAACCTTACCTGCACTCACAATGTAGAAGTTACGTATCAGCAGATTAAATTAAAATCCTGATGGTACTGACTGTAAATATTTAATCCTCAACAACAGAAAACTACAACAAATTATAAGCACTACCAAAAATTTTAGTCTCGTATTTAAAAAACCAGCAACAAAAAAAGACACTACTAAAATTATATTAGTCTCGTATTAACAACAATAATAAACAAAAGGCACCAATAAAATTAGTCTCGAATTAACCAAACAATAACAAACAAAATCCTCTCCAAGTGGCTCGTATTAACCAAACAATAACAAACAAAATCCCCCTCAAGTGGCTCGTATTAACCAAACAATAACAAACAAAATCCCCCCCAAGTGGCTCGTATTAACCAAACAATATCGTCACGACAAACACAGAATTCTGGTGAGGCCCCTCAGGAGGAGACGACACCAGACACCAGAGACCCCGTTGAGAAGACAGACAGACGGACACCTTACCTGGCCATGCACACGTCTGTCTCACTCACTCACCAAATGGCCTTCTGTTTACTCCCACAATTATCTTTATCTCTGGCGTAAAGAAGAGAAGGAGGAGGAGGAGGAGGAGGAGGAGGAGGAGGAGGAGGAGGAGGAGGAGGAGGAGGAGGAGGAGGAAGAGGAGAAAGAGGAGGAGGTGGAGGAGGAGGAGGAAGAGGAGAAAGAGAATGAGGAGAAGGAGATGCATTAGTTTCTATTCTTTTCTCTCGTGTCTATTTTCGTGTAATTATCTCTTTTTTTAACTTCATTTTTCTTTCGTCTGTTTCTTTTGTCATTTCATCATGGTGTATTTTTGTCTCTTGGTTTTTCCTTTCTCTAATAATTCTGAACTCATGAGATGGATTCTATATTTTTAACTTTTCGGAGTATCTTGGGTCCTTTCGAATCAATCAAGGTAATTCAGGTACGCTCTCTCTCTCTCTCTCTCTCTCTCTCTCTCTCTCTCTCTCTCTCTCTCTCTCTCTCCTCTCTCTCTCTCTCTCTCTCTCTCTCTCCAATAGAGTTATTCTATATATGTCAGTATATGACATTGTGTGTGTGTGTGTGTATATGTATATTTTAGTCTGTCTATCTGTCTGTGTATGCATCTCTCTCTAATATGAATGTATGATACCTTGTGTGTGTGTGTGTGTGTGTGTGTTCAATTTATTTCTCCATTTTGTACATAGCTTCGAGTGTGTATGTGTATATGTCAGGCCTGTGTATTCATCCAAAGGTATACTCCATCCGAATGTTGTGGTTGTTGTTGTTGTTGTTGTTGTCCCAGAGAAAAATGTATTATAACGCAACGTATATACCGGAGAGCTGGCTGACCTTTCATACTACTACTACTACTACTACTACTACTACTACTACTACTACTACTACTACTACTACTACTACTACTACTACTACTACTACTACTACTACAGAGAGGATAAAAATAAACTCACCACCATTTTATTGAAAGTGAGAAGTTCAGAACACAAGGTAAAAAAAAAAAAAAAAAAAAAAAAAAAACAATAAAAACCAAATTGGAGCACGTGATGTTTGTATAAATGACCGACACACACACAGCTTAGGATGCCCAGGGAATAAATAAACAAACAAACAAACAACCTATTTTTTTCATTATCCATCTTTTGAGGTTTACGAATGTTTCCGATTTCTCGCCTCTCCAAATATGATTACTTTTTTTTTCTGTCATGACCGAAATTAAAATATATCACACAAAATACTGAAAATAAAAAAATCTGTCATGACCGAAAAAAAAAATAATCACACACTATAATCAAATGAAAACGAAAAACAAATAATAATCTGTCATAACTGAAAGAAAATAATCACAAACTATACTTAAGGAAAATAAAACGAATAATAATCTGTCATGACCGTAAAAAAAAAAAAAAAAAAAAAATCACACAGTTGCTTTTACTTGGAATTATGTTTGTGTAGATCATTTTAAAAACATAATTTAAGAGAAGTCAAGTGTGCATTTATTTAAACCAGTTAAGAAGAAGAGAGACTAAGTGAGCCGCGGTGTGACGCTATTTCCAGCCAGAGAGAGAGAGAGAGAGAGAGAGAGAGAAGAGAGAGAGGGAGAGAGAGAGAGAGAGAGTGAGAGTGAGAGTGAGAGAGAGAGAGAGAGAGAGAAACAGAAATAAAGAAACCAGGTATGTGGCAATATCGTCACTTAAGAGAGAGAGAGAGAGAGAGAGAGAGAGAGAGAGAGAGAGAGAGCTGTGGGTGAGTTTGCTAAATATTCTCTGGACTTTCTCATCTGACAACAAGAGCGACGTTATTGCCACATGGATGGTCCTGGGGTATGCTCTCTCTCTCTCTCTCTCTCTCTCTCTCTCTCTCTCTCTCTCTCTCTCTCTTAAGTGACGTTATTGCCACATGGTTGGTGCTCTTTATTTCTCTCTCTCTCTCTCTTTCTCTCTCTCTCTCTTTCTTTCTCTCTCGCTCTCTTTGTCTGTCTGTCTATCTCTCTCTCTTTGTCTATTTGTTTCTGTCACTCTCTGTCTCTCTCTCCCTGTCTGTCTGTCTCTCTCTCTCTCTCTCTCTCTCTCTCTCTCTCTCTCTCTCTCTCTCTCTCTCTCTCTCTCATAATCTAGTTCTTTCTTGAATAATCTGGTTAGGTTGGGGAGTGTGGAGGGAAGGGACAGCTCAATAAAGATGGACACACACACACATACACACACACACACACACACACACACACACATAGAGACAGACGGGTATGTAGAAAGAGAGACAGAGAGATAGATAGAGACGGGTGTATAGATAGATTGAGATAGAGAGACAAAGGGATGTATAGATAGATAGATTGAAATAGAGACAAAGAGAGATAGACATATTGAGATAGAGACAGAGAGATAGGCAGAGATAGGAGTATAGACAGATAGAGACATTGAGATACAAAGAAATAGATAGATAGATAGACAGAGAGATAGACAGAGACGGGTGTATAGATAGATAGAGACAGAGAGACAGATTGAGATAGAGACAAAGAGATAGGCAGACTGAGATAGATAGATAGAGAGAGAGAGAGGTTGAAGAGACAGGCATTCAGAGACACACACACACACACGGAGGGAATGCGATGAAGGAAAAAAATAATTCAAGCAAGAGGGGACAGTCATCAGGAAAAGTGACTGAGAATAGAGACGAAAATTTAAGAGCTCAAAAAAATGTAGGAAAGAGAAAAGGTAGAGTGAAAAGAGGAAGATAAGAGGGAGAAAATGAGAGAAAGAGGAAGATAAAGATATGTGAAGAAGCAAATGAAAATAAGGAGGAAAGTAAATGAGAGAAAGATATGTAAAAAAGTAAATGAAAATAAGTGGGAGAAAATGAGAGAAAGAGGGAGATAGAACGGAGAGAGAAAGGTAGAGTGAAAAGAGAAAGATATTGCAAAGAAGTAAATGAATAAGAGGGAGAATATGAATGAAAGAGGAAGGTAAGCAAAGAGAATGAAAAGGGGGGAAATGGCATAGAAGAAATTGATAAAAAGATGAAGAATATGAATGAAAGAGGAAGGAAGGAAGAGCGAAAGGAAAGGGAGAAAAAATGGAGCACAAGAAAATGAAATAGTAGGAATATATAAAAAGAAGGAAGGAAGGAAGGATGGCAGGAGAGAAAGACGTGGGGGAAAAATTAATTACGAAGAGGGTGGAGAGAAAAGAAAGGTGGACAAGAGAGAATCACAAAGAAAACAGAAGACAACAACAACAACAACAAAAACGAGAAGAGTGGGAAAAAGATACACACACACACACACACAAAGAAAGAAGATAATCAAGTTGAGAGGTAAAAAATGAATGGACAGGAAAAAAACAAAACATACATATTACACAGGAAAACAAAAAGAGGAAGAAAAGGAAGAAAAGACGCACACACACACACACACACACACACACACACACACACACACACACACACACACACACACACACACACACACACACACACGAAGAACAAAAAATACATAATAAAAAGTGGGGAGCAGCAAGGACATCTAGCGGTTGGATGTAAAATTAATCAACGCAGCCAACACGAATTAAAACGAGTTAGCATGCAAAACCACGACCACCTCAACAACCCACCCACCCAGCCAGGCCACGACAAATACTTTCCCTCAGAACATGTGGTCAAAAGTTAAGCCTCGACATTGGACTAACTTCACGCCTTGTAAGCTAATCAAAACAAAGGGTTAAAAGTTTCACAAGTAAATATACCACTACCTTACTACTACTACTACTACTACTACTACTACTACTACTACAACCACTACAAGAACACCAACAACTACTACTACTACTAATTTTACTACTCCTACAACAACAACTACTACAACTATTCCAACAACAATAACAAAACTACTAATATTACAATAACAACAACAAATACTACTCCTACAACAACAACATCATCAACAACAACAACTACAAGAGGGTACATGAGGATACAGCTAATACATTAATTTTCTCAATGTCAATTATTATTTCTGTACAGGAGATTGTGTGGGATAATTAAGAACTCGATAGAATAGAAGGACTGTATTGTATTATTATTATTATTATTATTATTATTATTATTATTATTATTATTATTATTATTATTATTATTATTATTATTATTATTATTATTATTATTATATACCTGGAGTGGTGAGAGTAATGTTGTCAACAGTAAAAAAAACAGAGTGAGTGAGTGTGTGTGTGTGTGTGTGTGTGTGTGTGTGTGTGTGTGTGTGTGTGTGTGTGTGTGTGTGTGTGTGTGTGTGTGTGTGTGTGTGTGTGTGAGTGTGTGTGTGTGCAGGGGTGCAATAAAGTAATATAGCCGTGAACCTCTAGGTCATAACTGGTCCTGAGTGATGTGTAACCAAGTTATCTGTGGCCGCAGGAAGGTCACTCACACACACACACACACACACACACACTCCTGCAGGTAGGGAGAGAGAGAGAGAGAGAGAGAGAGAGAGAGAGAGAGAGAGAGAGAGAGAGAGAGAGAGAGAGAGAGAGAGAGAGAGAGAGAGAGAGAGAGAGAGAGAGAGAGAGAGAGAGAGAGAGAGAGAGAGAGAGAGAGAGAGAGAGTGTGTGTGTGCAGATCCAAATGGGAAGATATATAGAGGTTTAAGATGGTATCTAATATCTTATTTGTTGGGTACATTGGAGTGCCATGATTCCTCCAAAGTATATTATATGCTAGGAAACAGGACCAGAAGAGCGAAATATATAATAGTGTTCTGCTGTTGCTTGGAATAGTTTGGGGGATTCGGTTTGCTCCAGATTTATTTACCAAAACTATAGAAGAGGATATACAGATAAATAGATACATTTTAACTAACCCAAATTTTGTATGTCTTAGACTAATTAGATGGATAAACGAGAACACAGAAGAATAAGATAGACAGTTAGATGATATTATGACCGAAGTAGAGACAGACAAATTAACATACAGACAGACAGAAGAGAGGCATAGAAACAAGGAGACAGAAGAGATATGCAAATAAACAGATATATAGAGGGAGAAGAGAGACAGGGAAATAAACAGACATAGAGAAGGAGACAAAAGACAGGCAATTAGCAAAACAGACAGACAGAAAATAGGCAAGGAAACAGACATAACAGACAGAGACAAGCTAATAATCAAACAGACTGGAGACAGAAGAGAGGCAAAGAAACAGACAGAAGAGACAGAGACAGACAGACACACTGACAGAAGACAGAGACAAGCAAATAACCAAACAGACAGACAGAAAGGAGACAGAAAATTAAACAGACAGACAAGAAAGAAAAGAGGAAAATAAACATACAGACAGAAGGATACAGAGACAGGGACAGACAGACAGGAGACAAAGAGACAGACAGACAGGAGACAGAGACAGAGAGGGATAATAATGATGACCTGACCTGACCTGCCTCATGCCTGTACTGTTCCCTGCAACGCAAAGGAATCAATAATGTGACCCAGCTTGCATCCATTCATCCGACTATCACTCCAATTACCAGGTCACACCCATTACCCTTCTGTGTGACGTAAAGCCTCTCTCTCTCTCTCTCTCTCTCTCTCTCTCTCTCTCTCTCTCTCTCTCTCTCTCTCTCTCTCTCTCAACCGTTATCTTATCAATATCATTAAATGTAACAGGCAAGTGAGTAACACAAACACGAAGAGTAACAGTATTAGTAGTAGTAGTAACATTACTGTTGTTATTATTACTATAATTATTAATAATAGTAGTAGTAGTAGTAGTAATAGTAGTAGTAGTAGACATAATAATAAACATTGCCAGACAACAGCTACACAACACTATTAATGAAAATACTCTAACATGCT
>JAWZYT010000591.1:145000-146394 GCA_034508575.1 Petrolisthes manimaculis | reverse complement strand
GCTATGTATATTTGCTGATTTGGGCTATATATAAAATGTCCAAGAAGTCTGGGGCTCCATATTTACGGATTTGAGTTATAAATTTCCGAGTTTGTTCAATAAATTTGCTGGTCTGGGCTACATACATACATATATATATATATATATATATATATATATATATATATATATATATATATATATATATATATATATATATATATATATCCGGGTTTGGGCTATAACTCAGAATACAGGACTGAGACAACAACAACAACGACAAAAATAAGAACAACAACAACAACACCAATAGCAACAACAACAAAAACAAAAACAACAACAACAAGACATCATTCGACCACTCGCCCTTTGCTATCTTTATTTTTTTTGTGACCTTGACCTTCGACCGATTTTGCCCAAAAGTTAATCATTTTGTTTTATGATGAATATCTATCAATAGAAAAGAAAAATGAACATCATATGACTAAACCTGTAGACACTAGACCATAAACAAACACACCAACAGATAAATAACTAAATAAATACATATCCGGCACTGAAAACAATACACCGCCCCATCTCTTCGGGGTGGGGCGGTGTAACAACAACAACAACAACAACAACAACTGGCACTGGCACTCACCTGTTGAAAGTGTTGTCATGGAGACGAATGCCAACACACCTACCACCACCACCACCACTGTACACCCTATACCCATACTAGAACACACACACCAACACACACACACACACCAACACACTCATCATCATCATCATCATAGTAGTAATATCAACCACTTTTTTTTTATCCTTCCTTCTTTCTGTTTATGTTTTATTTATTTATTTATTTATTTATTTACTTATCTGATCTTTCGTCTTTCCTTCCTTCTTTCTGTTTTGTGTTTTCTTTCTTTCTTTATTTATCTGTTTATCTATTTATCTGTTCCTTCTTTCTTTCTGTTTGTGTTTTATTTATTCATTTATTTATCTGATCTTTCTTTCTTTCTTTCTTTATATATTTATTTATCTGTTCTTTCGTTTTTCCTTCCTTCTTTCTTTCTTTCTGTTTGTACTGTATGTGTGTTTTATTTATTTATTTATCTGTTTATTTATTTATCTGTTCATTCGTCTTTCCTTCTTTCTTTATGTTTGTTCTTTATTTATTTATTTATATATCTATTTATTTATTTATCTGGTCTTTCTTCTTTCTCTGTGTTTTTTTTTTCTTTATTTCTTTATTTATTTATCTGTTCTTTCTTCTTTCTGTGTGTGTGTGTGTGTGTGTGTTTCTTTATCTTTGCCACCGTACACTTGGCTGGTGGAGTACCGTACAGTCAACAGATCTAAAAAGTACCCCCTAATTAGTACGTATTTAAACAGGTGTACCTCGAATTACCTGTATATATAAAAAGAGA
>JAWZYT010000591.1:107500-137500 GCA_034508575.1 Petrolisthes manimaculis | reverse complement strand
AGGTCAGGTTAAGAAAATGTAAGTTAAGGAAAAATCAAATTGAGATATGGTCAAGTTAAGAAAAGGTCAAGTTAAGAAAAGGTTAAGTTAAGACCAGATCAAGTTCGTTTGTTGTGTGGTGTTCTCTGGGAAAAGTTTGGTTAACATTATAAGGACAAAATAAATAGAGGTCATGAATGTTAAATGAACGTATAATGTAATGTAATGTATGTACTGTACACAACAACAGCTAATCTACGTTCAGTACTCTACTATCATAATACACACACACACACACTTACACTTATAGTACAACACACACACACACACACACACACACACACACACACACACACACACACTTATAGTACAACACACACACACACACACACACACACACACCGGGTGAAGACAGCAGGTTCAACAAAGAATGGGTGGATGAGGACTGAGAAAGTTTGAATGATGAATGAAACGTATATACAATACGTTTTTAAACACACACACACACACACATATAGTACAGCACACACACACATACACACACACACGTATAGTACATCACACACACACACACACACACACATACACACACACACGTATAGTACAGCACACACACACACACACCATCAGAAAGACAGGAAATACAAGCAGATAATTAACACGGTGTCGTTGATATTGTATTTATAATGAGAAGTAAGAATGACGTGTGTTGTGAATGACCTAACCTCTATAATAATATACGTGTATGTGTAAAGGAAGTGAAACAACAACACAAGAAACGTATAAATAATAATTACGCCACGTTATTGTCATCATCATCATCTTTTTTTTAGTGTATACAGTTGTGGACAAATGGAAAAGACATACCTACCTGATATAATTTACACATACACTTGATATATTTACACCCTTACAACGTCAAAGATATAACGCATGACACACAAATCTGTTTATAAAATTTAATCTTCAGTGTGTTGTGTCTGCTTGGTTGGTTGGTAACACTGCTGACATACGTATTTGTCAAGGTCACTTTCATTTGTTTAATTTTGTTGGTATGGGATGAGGGAGGGGTGGCTGTGGAAGAGGGTGGTATGGGATGAGGGAGGGGTGACTGGTGAGGGAGGATGAGATGAGAGAGGGGTGACTGGAGGGGTGACTGGAGGAAGAGTTTATTATGAGATGAGAGAGGGGTGACTGAGGAAGAGGGTGTATGAGATGAGAGAGGGGTGACTGGAGGATAGTTTGGGATGTGATAATTTACTCTATCTGTATTGTACCTTCCTGTTTATACCTCCTTCCATATACTAAACCATTTTTCCTTTCTTCAGTCTCCTTGGTGAAATA
Organism: Petrolisthes manimaculis; assembly: GCA_034508575.1. Lineage (NCBI taxonomy): Eukaryota > Metazoa > Arthropoda > Malacostraca > Decapoda > Porcellanidae > Petrolisthes > Petrolisthes manimaculis. The sequence goes on along the minus strand of JAWZYT010000591.1, from coordinate 136,177 downwards.
AATACATTAATTCACTAATCTATGTTTCGATATATTTTGTCACACCTGAGAAAGAATGAAACAGAGTCGAGTGATTCAGTGTACAGTCAAGAGCCAAAGTGAATATACAGGTGCATGTGCTTCGAATAAATTAATTACAGGTGTGCTTCGAATAAAATAATGATAGATAGCTCGTTGTTATAATTAATTCCCTGGCTGGTTTGATAGATGATTCCAAAGTTACATCAACAACAACAACAACAATAACAACAACAACAACAACAAAAACAACAACAACAACAACACCTAGATATACTTATTATGGCTCGTGACTGTACATACACACACACACACACACACACACACACACACACACACACACACATACACACACACACACACATACACCATTAAGTTATCTCCTGTTTTATGTGTGTAAGTTCCCATAATTATATTTTTACTAGATTCCCGAAACACTTAACCCAAAATCCATTCGGTATGTTTTAATTAATTACCCTTTAGTTAATTTAATATAATGAGGTTTGAGTGAGGATTATAATGAAGTGTGAATTAAATAGTAGAAGGACATTTTTATATAGGAAAGAGTATATAGATTTAGATTGTTATATGGGAAAGAGTAGAATTAAATGGTTATATAGGAATTTGTCATATAATAAACAGTAGAATGAAATTGTTATATTGGAAAGAGTAGAAGGAAATTATTATAGGCCTATATGGAAGAGTAGAAGGAAATTATTATACGCCTATAGGGAAGAGTAGAAGGAAATTATTATAGGCCTATAGGGAAGAGTAGAAGGAAATTATTATACGCCTATAGGGAAGAGTAGAAGGAAATTATTATAGGCCTATATGAAAGAATAGGAGACATGCTGAATATAATATTATAGGATAAGACTCACAGTGACTCAGTGACAATAATAGATTCCTCAAAGTGACTCACACCTCATTTATGTACCCTTCCCAAGATGGTAATAGACAGTGACTCAACTAACCCAGAGGTGAGTCAGTCAGTCAGTCAGGAGGTGGCAAATGTACTGTCACTACTATTACTTATTATTATTATTATTATTATTATTATTATTATTATTGTTATTATTATTGTTATTGTTATTATTTTTATTTTTATTATTTTTATTTTCATTATTATTATTATTATTGTTATTGTTATTATTTTTATTTTCATTATTATTATTATTATTATTATTATTATTATTATTATTATTATTATTATTATTATAAGAACTCATCTACCAAATCGTGAAGTAAGTAAGTAAATATGGAAATATAATCTTCACGGACTCGTCAACTAAAAAAATAAACAAACCTATGTATTAATTTAACCTCTGTATATCGTATTTCTGTATGGTGGTGAGTGAGTGAGTGAATGAATCAACACGTCCTCTGCAGTCGATCCTCTATACGTCTATACAGGGTTACAGTGTTACCAAAACAAACCTGACTTTCTCTCCTCTCTCCCTCTCTCTCTGTTGCCCTCTCTCTCTCTCTCTCTCTCTCTCTCTCTCTCTCTCTCTCTCTCTCTCTTTGCTTATTCGTGTACTGTATGTGTGTCCAGATAAGATTAGTTTGTTGTTTCGTTACGCATTCTTTATTGAGGATGATAAAGAATCGATTAAAGAGATTATGAACAAAGGAGGGGACACACACACACACACACACACACACACACACACACACACACACAAACAGACAGACACAGACACACACACAGACACACACACACACACCTGTTGGACCTGTTGGATGTAGTTTAGGGCAGATTATTCTGTCCATGGCCACGCTGATGCGCCGCCACTAGAAGATGCCGTCTGCCCGTTGTAGTGCCAGCTGGTCAGTAATACTATTACTGGTGGCACGAATAGGGTATTGGGGCAGCTTGGGTTGATCAGGTATTGTCCAGAGAAACTTGTCCAGTATATTCTTGAACTGTTCTGAACTGATGTTGGAGTGACGCAGGTGTCTTGTTAAGGCATTGAAAAGCAGAGGTCCTCTTGTTGCAAATGTATTCTCCTTTAGTGTTTTTATTCTGGAGGCCACCGCTCTCGGGTGTGTTCTTTCCACACGGCAAAGTCGTCCCAGTCGTTGATAGGTAGTCGTGCGTATATTGATGTTATTTGTATTACAGCCAGTGATGATTTTATATATGTCTGTCTGTTTGTGTGTGTGTGTGTGTGTCTGTGTGTGTGTGTCTGTGTGTGTGTGTGTGTGTGTGTGTGTGTGTGTGTGTGTCTGTGTGTGTCTGTGTCTGTCTGTTTGTGTGTGTGTGTGTGTGTGTGACGTGTGTGTATGTGTGTGTGTATGTGTGTGTGTGTGTGTGAGTAGCAGAGGACCTAGGCCACGGTAAAAGGATTAATGACGCCTATGTCCAGTGTGGGAACATATTTGTAAATAAAGAAAAGGTTTGGTTGAATAATTAGACTTCAATTCATCGACAGAAATCAAATTCCCTTTTAGTAAAGAACAATTTACTTTATGAATTCAAAATGGATATTGATTTTTATTCTGTTGCCATCGATAATAATTTCCACTGGCGATATCATTCCTAGGCTTGTGATTGGCTGAACCTCATACGTATAGAATAATATCATGATTACACTCCAGAATTATAAAGAGTGGGAAGAGAGAGAGAGAGAGAGAGAGAATTATAAAGATAGAGAGAAAGAGAGAGTGTGTGTGTGTGCCATACCTTCCACTAACAACCCACATTATTTTAAGGGGGTGTGGGAATTAAGGGACAGGCTTGGGGGGGGGGAGTTAGGGGGGTGCGGGAGTAGGGGGACAGGCTTGGGGTGGGTGGGTGGGGGGGTAGAAAGCCTGGCCTCTATTCCCGCACCCCCTAACCTCCCCCAAGCCAGTCCCCTTACTCCTGCACCCACCAAACCCCCCCCAAGCCTGTCCCCCTTACTCCTACACCCACCAAACTCCCCCTCCCCCAAGCCTGTCCCCCTATTCCCACACCCCCTTACTCGCTAGTGGAGGAGGTATTCGTATAGTATAGTATCCTAAAAGTAGCCTAGAAGCGTATAGAAAACATTGCTTCCTCTCTCTTCCACTTCCCCCTCTCAGAACTCAGCCACAAACGTATGAGAGTGTGTTTACTTTTTAGGGTCAGTCTAGTCGGTATATATAAGGTGGGTAGGTGGTGTTGTGGTGTCAGTGTATGTGTGTCTGTCGAAGGGTTAACACTCGTCATCATCACGAGGGTATTATATCAAGCTTTATCATCATCATCATCATCATCTTCAAGGTTTAAAATTATCATCATCATCATCTACAGTGTCTCTAAAATTATCATCATCATCTTCTTCAGGGTTTAAAATTATCATCATCATCTTCTTCAGTGTCTCTAAAATTACAATCATCATAATCATCTTTAGTTCATCTATCGTGTACATAATTATCTCAAAAGTCAAAAGTCATTAACCTCATCCTAGTTAGGAGTTCCATACATACATACATACATACATACATATCTTTGTCATCACCAACACCGTCATCAGTCAGTGTCTATCTTTATTATCAACACCACCACGTATAGTCACGGTTACTCCTCACTTCCACCTCCACCACCAACACCTCCACTACCACTTCCACCTCCACTACCACCACCTCCACCACCAACACCTCCACTACCACTTCCACCTCCACTACCACCACCTCCACCTCCACCTCCACTACCACCACTACCACCACCACTATCTCCACTACCACCACTACCACCACCTCCCCCTCCACTACCACCACCACCACCACCTCCACCACTACTACCACCACCTCCACCTCCATTACCATCTTTAACACCACCACTACCACCACCTCCACTCCCACCACCACCTCCACCACTACCACTCCTTCCACCTCCACCAGCCAAGCGCCAGTGATGTTTAGTGATAATGGAACAGGAGGAAAAGGAAGAGGAGGAGCCAGGAGGAAAAGGGTCGAGAAAAAGAATAAGAAAACACCAGAGCAAAAATCCCCACGAAGGAATGAGAAACTACAGGAGGAAGTCGAAGAGGAGGATCCTATTAGTGCCGCCCTAGATGCTGCCCTGAGGGAGATGCCGCCGCTGAAGGAGGAGAACCAGTACAGGACGCAGAGGGTACATATGCTTCCAGACCAACTGATGAGCGGATTGGAACGTCCTCCATTTCCAGACCAACTGAGAAGCGACCTGGAACTATCTCAATTACCAGACCAACTGAGAAGTCCATTGGAACCTCATCACCTTCCTTCACCTTCCTCCCATTCCTCTATTTACCAATCTCTCCTCGTCACTCCATCTGACCCTTTGTTCACTGATGGTGCTGCTGCATTAGATGTGTTCTCTGAAGTAATTGATGAGCCACTGCCTTTGTTCCACTGCCCTCCTCTTCCCTCCAGTACTCACCTGCCTCATGAGTCTGATGAACTAAATCTCCTCCTTGACACTTCTCCATTTGCTCTCTATCAGGACACAGGCGCCTCTGCTTTAAATGACGACCCCCTCCTGTCCTCATTACTAAACTCCGATGACAACAACAACCCAAGCCAGAGTGACCCCGTCTTCCTGGTCCTCACCACCACCACCAACAACACCACCACCACCACCAGTTGGGACACTGACATCACTACAACCAACTGGACCACCGCTGGTGATACCCTGAACACCTATACCACCACCACCAACACTGCCTCTACCACCGCCACCAACCTCAGTCCCCTGCAGTTTGATCCAGCCTGCCTCCTTACAACAGGTATAACCACATTGAACCTGGACACTTCGACTTCCAATATAAACCCGAATATTGATCCACGCCAAGACCACAGTGGACGGAGGCGGGGAAGGAGCCGTGGAAGGGGTCGTGGAAGGGGTCGTGGAAGGGGTCGAGGGCAGGATGGGGCGGAAGGGCAAGAGTACCTATACAACCAACAACCCTTTGCTGACCCTCAGGAGGAACTTAAGAGACAGCGGGCTATAAAGGCGAGGGAGACCAGGGAAAAACAGTGGAAGAGGGAAGCCCATGTAGAGGAACAGGTACAGGAGGTTAAGGAGGAAGTGACAAGGCTGAAGCAGGAAAAACAACGACTCGAGCAAAGTATCCCACTCCTCACCACCATCCTCAGACAACAACAACAACAACAACAACAACAGCAGGACACTCACCAACAACAACAACATCAACAACAACAGGACACTCACCAGTACCAACAACAACAACATCAACAACAACACCAACACCACCACCACCACCAGCACCAGCAGTTGTAGTAGTAGTAGTAGTGATGGTAGTGGCTATAATCAACGACATCCACTTCCTCCTCTAGACACTCATCTCTGCGACAACCCAACCTTTCATATGACAAAGTATACGATCTCCAAAATGAACCACAAATACAGATGTTAGTATTTTTTATTGATAGACTACTTCTTAATAAAACTATGACATGTTGGCGAATGGGTACGTGTACTTTAAGGGGTGTGTGGGAGTAGGGGACAGGCTTTGGGGGTGCGGGAATAGGGGGACAGGCTTGGGGTGGGTAGAAAGCCTGTCTCCCGTCTTCCCGCAACCCACTAACTCCACTCCAAGCCTGTCCCCCTAGTCCCGCAGCCCCCTAAACCCACCCAAGCCTGTCCCCTACTCCCGCACCCCCAAAGTCTGTCCCCTACTCCCGCACCCCCTTATTCGTGCTGTGCAACGAAACGAACTGATAAAAGATAGATACTGTTTTGTGTTGGTAATTCTGGAGCAACTGAATCCTCCAAACTATTCCAAGCAACAGAAGAACACCATTATGTTTTGCTCTCGTGGTCCTGTTTCCTGGCATACTTTGGAGGAATCAAGTCACTCCAATGTAACAAAAAGGAATTACTACACCTTTATTAAGACACCAAATCGTGTTGTTTTGTGGATATGAAGTTCGACAGGGGATGTGTTTTGTGGAGGAGTCTGGAGGCCTGTGTGTACTCCAAAATGACCACAAAATTCTACTTCCATTAATTAAGTAAAAAAAAAAAAAAAAAAAAAAAAAAAAAAAAAAAAAAAAAACTTATGGTTTATTGATTTATTAATTTATTGATTTATTGGTTTATTGATTTATTGATTTATTGGTTTATTAATTTATTGATTTATTGGTTTATTGATTTATTGGTTTATTGGTTTATTGATTTATTGATTTATTGGTTTATTGATTTATTGGTTTATTGATTTATTGGTTTATTGATTTATGGATTTATGGATTTATTGATTTATTGATTGATTGATTTATTGCAATTTTTGTATTTGTTTCCTGAATTTATAGCAAGTTTTATATAGGGTGGATTATCTTGTTGGTAAATTAGGAGGCTACTGATTCCTCCTAACTATACCAGGAAACAGACTCCTTCATTGATACAAGTAGGGTTTTATGGTCGTCTGTTTCGTGGTGCAGTTTGGAGGATTCAAAGACTTTCCAATTCACCAATAAATTAGTTTCTCCTTAATTAAGATTATTATTAATTATTTTTTTAGGATAATCGTGTTGTTTTTATTTTGAGTTTATGTTTGTTAAGGGGTGTGTGGGTATTGGGGGCAGGCTTGGGGGGGTGCGGGAATAGGGGGACAGGCTTGAGGTTGGTAGAAAGCATGTCCCCTTATTCCTGCACCCCCCTAACCCCTCAAACCCAGTCCCCAAGCCTGTCCCCTACTCCTGCACCCCACCAGTCCCCCCCAAGCCTGTCCCCAACTCCTGCACCCCCCCAGTCCCCCACCCCAAGCCTGTCTCCCAACTCCTGCAACCCCCCAGTCCCCCCCAAGCCTGTCCCCCTACTCCTGCACCCCCCCAGTCCCCCCCAAGCCTGTCCCCTACTCCCGCACCCCCTTTTAATAACCCTGTGATCGTGTATGAGAATTGGAGGCTTCTGATTCCTCCTGACTATACCAGGAAACAACACACTCCTTCCCTATAGGTGTGTGTGTGTGTTTCGTGGCAATATTTGAAGGACTCATTTACCTCCAAATTTCAGACTATATCACAGGGTCACCCTTTAATAATATTTTGAAATAATAATAATAATAATAATGATGATGATAATAAACAATGTGATAATAATAATAATAATTTCAATTCACAACATTTCAACTGATGTCACACCGGTACCCAATGAGATAATAATAATAATAAAAAAAATAATAATAATAATAATAATAATAACAATAACAATAATAAAAAAAAAAAAAAAAAATAATAATAATAATAATAATAATAACAATAACAATAACAATAACAATAACAATAATAATAATAATAATAATAATAATAAAAAAAAAAAATAATAATAATAATAATAAAAAAAAAAAAAAAAAAAAAAAAAAAAAATAATAATAATAATAATAATAATAATAATAATAATAATAATAAGGGAATGAAAACCAGAATATGGATTGTTTTCTCGATGCTGGGAAATGTATACTTTATTTATAAGAGAGGATGACATGTTGACACTCATATAGTTATTAATAATTACAATATTATACTCACACTGTATGCAAGAAAGGAACACACACACACACACACACACACACACATGTTTAAAGATACACACACACACACACACACATGTTTAAAGATACACACACACACACACACACACACACACATAAACACACAAACACACACACACACTCGCTCTGTATACTGACGGCTGTTTGGAAGAAAGGGACACACACACACACACACACACACACACACACACACACACACACACACACACACACACACACACAGTGAAAACATTAGTCATTAAAAAGGGAGAAGGAGTACAGTGTTGGTAAATGTGGAGTAAATGATTCCTCCAAACTAATCCAGGCAACAGGATACCATTATATTTGTTCCTCTGCATGGGTCTGTTTCCTGGCACACTTTGGAGGAATCAAGGCACTCCAATCTATCAAAAAGTATACTAGTCTCCCTTTAATTTAAGTGAGGTTTTCGTTTTGTTTTTGTCAATTCTTTCGTTTACTGTATACCAATTTATTTTTTCAACTCGTTTACTGCATATCCATTATTATTTTATTTTAATTTCAATGTTTATGTTGTTCAGTAATATAATGTAATCTGTGTTTGTGACAGTGAGAGGAACAGGTGTATTATTGTTTTTGAAGAGTAGTTTATTATACCCACGTGAACTCGATAGGAATCATACGTTTGGTTATTTTTAATCTGAATTAGTATGGGATTGTAATTAATTGAAAAGAGAGAATTTAGACCCATTCCATAACACCAAGAAAGGAAGTAAAAGTAAAGATAATACGAAGAAAGAAAATAAAAGGACAGATAATACGAAGAAAGGATATAAAAGTTTGACAGGTAATTCGAAGAAAGGAAATAAAGGTAGACAGGTAATAAGAAGAAAGGAAATAAAAGGACAGATAATACGAAGAAAGGATATAAAAGGTAGACAGATAATACGAAGAAAGGAAATAAAAGGTAGACAGGTAATACGAAGAAAGGAAATAAAAGGACAGGTAACACGAAGAAAGGAAATAAAGGTAGACAGGTAATTCGAAGAAAGGAAATAAAAGGTAGACAGATAATACGAAGAAAGGAAATAAAAGGTAGACAGATAATACGAAGAAAGGAAATAAAAGTTTGACAGATAACACGAAGAAAGGAAATAAAAGATAGACAGATAATACGAAGAAAGGAAATAAAGATAGACAGATAATACGAAGAAAGGAAATAAAAGTTTGACAGATAATACGAAGAAAGGAAATAAAAGGACAGGTAATACGAAGAAAGGAAATAAAAGGACAGGTAATACGAAGAAAGGAAATAAAAGGTAGACAGATAATACGAAGAAAGGAAATAAAGGAGGACAGATAACATAAAGAAAAGAAGATAACAGAAATATATTAGTAACAGGAAAGAAGGGACAGCAAGAACGAGTAAAGGAAAGTGAAGGAAAGGAGGGACAACAACAAGCACAAATAAAAACAAAATGAAATAAATAGAAAGGAGGGACAGCTTAAGAATAGAGTAAATAAAGTAGAGTTGGTCAGGGTCTTAAGAAAATAGTTAACTGACTCTGTATAGGCCTTCTGTTTTTTTTGTTTTTTTTGAGGACATTCCAAAAACAGTTGGGAAATGTGTATAGCTGCCAACATGTGTCCATAACAATATACAAATGCCTAAACAAGTTCAGAAATATGTACGACTGTCTATGTGTGTGTAGATTAAACAAATATAAGTGTCTAAATCAATTCAGAAATGTGTACGACTGAGTATGTATATGTGTGTATGTGTGGATTACACAAAAATAAGTGCCTAAATCAATTCAGAAATATGTACGACTGTCTATGTATATGTGTGTGTGTGTGTGTGTGTGTGTAGATTAAACAAATATAAGTGCCTAAATCAATTAAAAAAAATGTGTGTGTCTATATCAATAATAAATAATACAGTACACGGTTACCTGTCTGTGTGTGTGTGTGTACCGATATCAACACAGCCTATGATACATACAAGATGGTGTTGATATATGTCAGCAGTCAATGTTTTGTTTTTCATCAAGACGAGAAAACCTCAATCAAACTCCATGTGAAGAAAAAAATGGTACACTTCATTCAGACGAGATGTTGTGTTGTGTTGTGTTGTGTTGTGTTGTGTTGTGTTGTGTTGTGTGTGTGTGTCCCTGGTGTGCTGTTTGAGTGATGTTATCTTGTGTGTGTGTGTGTGTGTGTGTGTGTGTGTGTGTGTGTGTGTGTGTGTGTGTCCTGAAGAATCTGTCGTTTATTAGTTCCGTGCTCCAATCAATCAATCAATCAATCAGTCAAGTCAATCAATGAGTAGGTTTAATTAGGCTTTCTCGGTGGCTTGCGATGCGTTTTCAGATGGTTTTTCCTCGTGTATACAAAACCAAGGCATTCTCTTCTGCAACTCCAACCTGTACGAGGGATAAATAAACAAATCCATTCAGTATCTCATGTTATATGGGTTGTAGTAATGTAATAAATATGTTAAAAAGGAACAATAATCACACCATTGTATGTGGATGGATGTAGTATTTCAGTAAATGTATTTGTGTGATGAATATGTATGGTAGAAAACGACCTCCTTGATTAAGAAACAGTCACACACACACACACACACACACACACACACATACACACACATACAGGATAAAATGGGAGACGTTATGGTGTGTACGTATGTGTGTACTGTGTGTTTATATTTATATCAAGTGTACGTATGTATGTACTGTGTGTTTATATTTATATGACGTGTACGTATGTGTTACGTACCTGTAGCGTGGATGGTTGATGGCGTACACCCAGGGGTCAAGGCACGCCACAGTCTTGCACGTACAGGCTGGTATCATGGACACCACTGGGGTCAGGAAGGATCTGTACGAATATGCACGTGTTAGGTACGTAATGTGTACGTGTTAGGTACGTAATTATTGTCTTAGAAACGTAATTATTGTCTTAGGAACATAAATATTGTCTTAGGAACAACAACAACAACAAATAATATAACTACAACTACCACAACAACAACAACAACAACAACAACTACTAACCTGTCCCCAAAGCAAGCAGTGAGAGCAACAAGGGCATAAGGAAGCCAGGAGACTGTGAAGAGGAAGAAAATACACATAGACACTTTGGCTATGCGACACTCGGCTGACTTCTCCTGTTCCTCTTTGTTGCCCACACCTCGAAGACTCTCCACGTTCATGCGTTTGGCCTGTTGATGTGTGTGTGTGTGTGTGTGTGAGGGAGGGAGAGGAAGAGGGAGAGGGAGAGAGAGGGAGAGAGGAAGAGAAGGAGGGAAAGAGAGTTATGTTATATATGTTATGTTATTATCCTCAGTATTTCATGGCTAGTAGTAATTACACACATTTTTTTTTTTTTTTTTTTAATATACATTAAAAAAAATCGTGATGGGGTGGATGATAATATATGGATAAATATAGATGAATGAACAGACATACACAAATACATTCGCGCACATGCACACATAATATTCATTCGCACAAACAGCACACAGACGTACACAGATACAATCACGCATATTCACTCACACATGGACATATATTATGGTACATATATTTATTTGTGCTGTTGGTTTATCAATGAAACTATTGTTGGGATTGGACTATTCTTATATCTGTCCGTCCTGGCTTTTATGGGTTGGAGAAGGTTGAAGTGACGGACATCATGACGGGGTTTGGGTATGGTCTCACCGAATAAACCTTTTATTATTATTATTATTATTATTATTACACACACACACACACACACACACACACACCTCACCTGCTCTCTCATGGACTTCTCATGAGCGCTGACGTGACCGTAGATCTGTCCATAGAAAAAGACGATGAGTGAAGCAGGAATGATGAAACAGAAGAAGAAGATGGTGGCCACGAAAGAACGCGTCTCGTCTGTATCGTTTAGGTAGTCGAAGGTACAACTAGTCAGGAAGGCCTCTGTGGAAAGATAGTGTTTGTAGTAGTGGGGTGGTTGTGGTAGTTGTGGGTTGGTGTTGTGTGGTTGTGTAGTTGGTAGTTGTGGTATGGGGTTCTTTAGTTGGTAGTTGTGGTTTGGGGTTTTGTAGTTCACTCACTCACCTATATATACACACACACACACTCACACACACACAACCCATCCCTCACTCACTCACTTACACACACACACACACACACATACACACACACACACCTACCCTACCCAACCCATCCCTCCTCACTCACTCACTCACCTGGCACGAAGCGATTCCAGATTTCGAGGTAAGGGAGAGCGACCCAAGGCAGAGCGTAGAGCCAAGTGAAGAGTACAATACCAAATGCCACACCTTTAGACATCTTAGCATCGAAGGGCTTGGCTATGGTCCTGTGTTGATGGTGTTGTGGTGGGAGATAAAGAAGAGTTGATAGAGAGTTAGTTGGTTGGTTGTTGTTGTGGTGGGAGATATAGAGTTAGTAAAGATTTGGTTGTTGTTTGTTGTGGGAGATAAAGAGTTAGTTAAGAGTTGGTGGTTGTTGTAGTGGGAGATAAAGAGTTAGTAGAGATTTGGTTGATTGTTGTTGTGGTGGGAGATATAGAGTTAGTTAAGAATTGGTTGGTGTTATGGTAAGAAATAACAGTTGATAGAGAGTTGGTTGTGGTTGTTGTTGAATAAAGATAACAGTTATTTTAATAGAGAATTGGTTTTGTTGAATGGGAGTTATGGTAGTAGGTCCCTGAATGGTCATGTGTTGTTGTTGTTGTTATTGTTGTTGTGGTTGTGGTTGGTTGAAGGGAAATAGAAAGATTAGAGAGTTAGTTGTTGTTGTTGGTTGTTGTTGTTGTTGTTGTTGTTGTATGGTTGTTAGTTTGGGGTTGTGATTGGTTGGCAGGATAGGTTATTAAAGTAGGTAAATAAGTAGGTAGGTAAGTAAGCTAGTTAGGTAGGTAGGTAGGATAGGCTAAGTAGTTAAGTAGACTTCCTTTATCGTATAGGGGGTCAAGTTGGAAGAGAAATATACAGATAAGAAAAATATTAATAGGTTGGTTGGTTGGTTGGTTGGTTAGTTGGTTGGTTGGTTGGTTGGTTGACTGGTTGGTTGGTTGGTTGGTTGGTGGGTTGGTTGGTTGGTTGGTGGGTGGGTTGGTGGTGGGTTGGTGGTGGGTTGGTTGGTTGGTTAGTTACTACTCGTTGTTTACTCACTCACACACTTATATTTATTATTATTATTATGTCATTGGTTATCCCATACTCACCCTCTCATATTACCTCTCTCTCTCTCTCTCTCCCTCTCTCTCTCTCTCTCTCTCTCTCTCTCTCTCTCTCTCTCTCTCTCTCTCTCTCTCTCTCTCTCTCTCTCTCTTCCTTCCTCACCCCTCTCTCCCACATCTCTCCCCATACAACACACACTCTCTCCAATTAACTCTCTCTCTCTTCATCTACCCCATCAAACCATCTCTCACTTACTTGTATCTATCGAAGGCTATCATGGCGTTGGTTATAGCAGCCCCAGGCCCCGTAAAGGCACCGAGGAGACCATAAATATCACACCCAAACTTCCCCCACACAGGTCCCTCATTGAAGGAACTGATAATAAACACAGGCGTCTTCAACATCATTATAAAGTCCATCATAGCTAGGTTAATGACGAGCATGTTGGAAGGCGTCTGGAGGCTCTTGGCTCTGTATGTGTGTGTGTGTGTTGTGTGTGTTGTGTGTGTGTTGTGTGTGTGTGTGTTGTGTGTGTGTGTGTGTGTGTGTGATGTCAACAAAAGGAAGATGAGACTCAAATTTAGGATGCATGGAAAACAAAGTGATAGAATTCTGTCGTGTTACTTTTTTTTTTTTTTTTTTTTTAAGGAATCCTTTTGTTTGATTGTTTGTCTGTTAGATAATTTAGGAAAGAAAGCAAAAGTAATTTAATTATGTCATATCACTTTGTTTTAGGATACTGTTGTTAGATAATTTTTAGGAAAGAAAGCAAAAACTTAAATTCTGTCATGTTAGTTGGTTAATTAATAAACTTCAGTATTTTCAGCAGTAAAGTCACAACAAGCACTGATAAACTTACGTGGCGAAAACCCATATGACACATCCATTGCCAATAATAGAAGCGATAAATAGGAAGATGTAGAGGAGACCCAGCATATAGTGGTAGGCAGGGTTAGGGGCCTCGAAGCTCCTCCAGTGTGGGTCGACATAGGCCAAGTATTCTGGTGGTGTGTTCCATCCTAGCATCTTCATCTCGTATCTCCCATCAGCCACCAACGCCCCAACCCTTTACCATTAAGATATACTGTAAATACCATATATATACCTATACATCAACACGCCCCAACTCTTTGTATACGAGTACCATTTTGATATACTGTAAATACCATACATATACCTATACATCATCACGCCCTAACTCTTTGTATACGAGTACCATTTTGATATACTGTAAATACCATACATATACCTATACATCAACACGCCCCAACTCTTTGTATACGAGTACCATTAAGATATACAGTAAATACCATACATTAAATACCATACAGTAAATACCATATATATACCTATACATCAACATGCCCCAACTCTTTGTATACGAGTACCATTGTGATATACAGTAAATAACATACATACATATACCTATTATTGTACGCCTACATACCTACATTCATAGTTTTTACACACCACTGCTTACGTACATCAACACAACATACACACACACCCTGCATATACGTACACCAACACAACATAAACACACAAACACACACACATACATACAACTTTCTTACACTAGGAGACTGACAATAAGGATGGTATACTTACATGGGTGACAGTGGGTGAGTGGAGTTGACCCCCTGCTCCCCCTGCTCCCCCCCAGAGGCTCCAACACCCCACATCTTGACTGTCTCACTGTAAAGAATGATAAATGATAGATAAATAAATAAATAGATAAATATATAGATATATAAATAGATATATAAATAAATAAATATATAAATAAATAAATAAATAAATAGATAGATAGATAAATAAATAGATATATAAATAGATAGATATATAAATAGATAGATATATAAATAAATAGATATATAAATATATAAATAGATAAATAGATAAATAAATAAATAGATAGATATATAAATAGATAGATATATAAATAGATAGATATATAAATAAATAGATATATAAATAGATAAATAGATAAATAAATAAATAGATAGATATATAAATAGATAGATATATAAATAGATAAATAAATAAATAGATAAATAAATGAACAAATAAATAGATATATAAATAGATAAATAAATGAACAAATAAATAGATATATAAATAGATAAATAAATGAACAAATAAATAGATATATAAATAGATAAATAAATGAACAAATAAATAGATATATAAATAGATAAATAAATGAACAAATAAATAGATATATAAATAGATGAATAAATAGATAAATAAATAGATAAATAAATAAATAGCTATATAAATAGATAAATAAATACATATAATCTAAAGTCTTCAGCTCCTAATATTTTAACTGTCTACCTGAAATTAATAATGATAAAAAAAAAAAAAAAAAAAGATAAATAATTGAATATGTCAATATAATATAAAACGTGATAAGAAATATGAAGACAATAGAAATAATGTTAGATTTTTTTGTCTCCGATGATAATACAAAGATAAGATAAATATAACTATTAGATATTTATTTATTTCTCTTAATTAAAAACGCGGCACAGTACGAACGTGACTATAAAATAATGTTATCTGTGTCACTAACTATTAGATATTTATTCCTCTTAATTATATCATTAATGTGTTTTCTGTTATTCTTTGCAAGATTATTATTATTATTTGTAGGAAGAACTAGAGATTTATTTAGAAAGTGGAAGCGACAGACAGACAGACAGACAATGGTGGAGAAGAACTAAACACACAGACAGACAGACAGACAGACCATGACAGAGACGAACTGATAAACAGACAGACAGAAAAAGGTAGAGACAAATAGACAGACAGACAAAGGTAGAGACAGACAGACAGACAGACAGACAAAGACACAGACGAACTAATAAACAAACAGACAACAGACAGACAAAGGTAGAGACAGATAGACAGACAGACAAAGGTAGAGACAAATAGACAGACAGACAGACAGACAGACATACAAAGACACAGACAAACTAATAAACAAACAGACAGACAAAGGTAGAGACAGACAGACAGACAGACAGACACAGACACAGACAAACTAATAAACAAACAGACAGCAGACAGACAAAGGTAGAGACAGACAGACAGACAGACACAGAACGCACGACTCACGAGGAAGATTGCTGATGTGGTGGAGTGCAGGGTGTCGACGAGACGAGAGTATAGAAGGGCAGGGACTACACACCCATCCTCAATATATATACCTAAACACACACACACATATACATACATACATACATTATTTGATCCACTTAATACGGGGGGTCAGTATTTTGTCGTGGTTGGTGTATGTATGTAGAGCAACCTGATTCCTACTAAGAATACCTCGAAACAGATGTATTTGTTTTTATTTGGGCATGTGTCGTGTTTCTTGGTATTGTTTGTGGGACTTTTGTGGCCCTCAAATCTGTACCTGATATCGTTACTCTCTCGTTAACTTCATTATGCTATTGTTTGGCTGCCCTGTTAGATATCTGGCAGAGGGAGGAAGTGAAGGGAGAGAGGGAGGAGGGAGAGAGAGGAAGGTAGAGGGAGAGAGAGGGGGAGTGAAGGAAGAGAGGGAGGGGGTAAAGGTAGGGAGGGAGGAAGGAGGAGGGAGGGAGGGAGTAAGGTGAAGGAGAGAGGGAGGGAGTTTGGAGATGTAGGTCACTTGCACAAATTATTAACGTGATGGAGGAATTGGTGAGGTAATGTGTGACAGTGTGGATGTGGATATGTGTGGTGTGTGGGTGGTTTTGGTGATCGTGTATTGTGTGTGTGTGTGTGTGTGTGTGTGAGTGAATTGTTGTTATTGATGTTATCCCGACCTTCAGTACGCTCTGGTCGCAGTGAAAAATAAATGAAATAAAGGAGTGGCTGCATGGGACCAGAGCTTACTGGACCAGGGAGTCTGGGGGCCTCTGACCGCCAGGGAGATTGGGGGAAGGTTTTAGATTAACAGCCAGTTAGTGTTGTGGGCCCACGTCCACGTTACCATAAAGTGTGAGTGAGGGAGTTTACATTGCTGCATGCAAAGGGATAATGTACCCCGTGTGTTGGCAGTACACACAGGCAAATCCGTCAAATCCACTAAAAAGTTAAAGAGAGAGGTGAGGAAAGGGAGAGGGAGAGGGAGAGGAGAGAGAGAGAGGAGAGGGAGAGGAGGAGGAGGGGGAGGGAGAGGGAGAGGGATAGGAGGAGGAGGAGGAGGAGGGAGAGGGAGGCCTTACAATCTCGTATAGCCAAATCTAAAGAGCTGCACTGCCTGGGAGCTGCTTAACTAACACTAATACAACCGAGGCCTTATAAACGATCACACCCTTTATATAACAATGTGTCCGAGTAACACTGTTTATTCACCCCGCTCATAATATATTGACGTACACACACACACACACACCACTGAAGCTATGATCAGCATTTATTATACCCTTTGTTACCCTTATTTCACTTATTGTGTGTCTGTGTGGGCATGCACTTGGCAATCATTCCTAGGTAAGCTAACTATAGCTCAGAATTAAATCTTTCGATGTATATTTTTCCTTAAAAAATTTGACTCAACAACAGGTGTTTTATCAGAAGCTAAAATCCTGAAATTTCCCACGTTACACAAATATTTTACTTTATTATTGATATATAAAAATTGGGGCAAAATTGACATATTTTCTCTTGTTACCAATACTGCCCATACTAGGAGTAATAATGTGAATCTTGTTTGTCCAGTATTTAGAACTACAATGTTTAAAAATAGTTTAATTAATTTTGGCCCTAAATTGTTTAACTCGTTACGTGGAGATATGAAATTGCTTCTCAAATCCACAAATATAACAAAATATAAAAAAATAAATAAAACAATATTTATATAACCAACAGAATATGACATAAAGGTTGCTTTGATTTAGTTTTCTCATAGTTTGCTTAAATCTTATTTTACTGTTTGATTCTATATTTACTGTTTCATTTTGATTTCTGTTTGCTTTTAATTTCAGTTTGATTTGACTTGTTTGCTTTTATTTTTTACTGTTTTGTAACTTTTAGTTTTACTGTTTCATTTTAATAGTTTGATTAACCTTATTGTTTGCTTTTATTTGTTACTGTTTTTAAATTTTACTTTAGTTTTACTGTTTTGCTTAATTTCAGTTTGATTAAACTTTGGTTTGCTTTTGTATTACTGTATTGTAACTTTAATTTAGTTTTACCGTTTCATTTAATTTCAGTTTGACTGGATTTATTGTTTGCTTTTATTTTGTACTGTCTTGTAACTATTTTATTTTCACTGTTTCATTTCAATTTCAGTTTGATTAAACTTATTGTTTGCTTTATTTTTTTTTACTGTTTTGTAACTTACTTTAGTTTTACTGTTTCATTTTAACTTCAGTTTGATTAAATTTATTATTTGCTTTTTTTTTTTTTTTTTACAGTTTTCTAACTTTACAGAGATTTTGATTGTTTCATTATAATTTTACTGTGTTTCTATTTTTTACAGTTTTGTAAATTTGCTGAAGGTTTTACTATGTCATTCCATTTTCAGTTTGATTTTATATACTGTTTTTCTTTTTCATATATATATTTTTACTTTGCTGGGAGTTTTACTGTTCATTAAATGTCAATTTGATTTTGGTTTACGATTTTCTTTGGTTTGGTCTACTGATTAATTTTGTTTTTTACTGTTTTAATTCTGTTTTATTGTATGCTTTTGTAAGTACTATTTGCTCATGGTTTTTCTGTTTGATTTTTTTTATTTTTATTTTTTTTTACAGCTTGAATTCGGTTCTTGCTATTTGCTTTGTTTGTAGTTGAATTTCAGTTCTTACTATTTGGTTGTTTTTTTGTACTGTAGTTAGATTTCCTTTGATACAACTGCATGACTATATTGAAACTTTGCACTAGGTCAGGATGAATTTTACAACATTATTTTATATGTCTGCCCTGGAGCTCCTGCTCGCCAGACTGTATTGGCTTAAATAGGATTATTCTTATGTACAGTTTATTGTATTTTCCAATATAAGCAATAAACATTACTTACTTACTTACTTACTTACTTACACACACACACACACACAAATATGTACAGAAGTAATCACACACACACACAAATATGTACAGAAGTACACACACACAAAACACACACACAAATATGTACAGAAGTAATCACACACACACACACACACACAAATATGTACAGAAGTAATCACACACACACACACACACACACACACACACACACACATTAGTTAGGTGAGACAAGGTCGATGACACATTTTACTTCCACCGGTTCACCTCATTTTTGACCTCGCTACATGGGGGGGGGGGGGGTCCTTTCATGATTAAGGGGGTGCGGGAGTAGGGGGACAGGCTTTCTACCCACTCCAAGCCTGTCCCCCTACTCCCGCACCCCTCCCCCCAAGCCTGTCCCCTATTTCCGTATCCCTCTAAACCCCCCCAAGCATGTCCCCTACTCCCCCCCCCAAGACTGTCCCCTATTTCCGTACCCCTCTAAACTCCCCCCCCCCCAAGCCTGTCCCCTACTCCTGCACCCCCGAAGACTGTCCCTATTTCCGTATCCCTCTAACCCCCCCCTCAAGCCTGTCCCCTACTCCCGCACCCCCTAAATATCATCCCGTTGAAAAGGGAAAATGAATTGACAAAGTAACATCGTTGAATCTGTATCCCCTAAACATCATTTATTTTTTTCGTTTTATAAATATTGGTGTTCCTTATAATCCTTTCCTTAGTGAGTGTGTGTGTGTATGTGTGTGTGTGTGTGTGTGTGTGTGTGTGTGTCATTACTTCTAGACATATTTGTGTATGTGTGTGTGTGTGTAGTGTGTGTGTGTGTGTGTGTATGTGTGTGTCATTACTTCTCTACATATTTGTGTGTGTGTGTATGTGTGTAGTGTGTGTGTGTGTGTGTGTGTGTGTGATTACTTCTGTAGGCTACTGTACATATTTGTCTGTGTGTATGTGTGTGTGTGTGTCATTATTTCTGTACATATTTGTGTGGGTGTGTGATTACTTATGTACATATTTGTGTGTGTGTGTGTGTAGTGTGTGTGTGTGTAGTGTGTGAATCTGCGGGACCACGTATGAATATTTGAGTATAGTATGTGTGTGTGCAGTGTGTGTAAGAGTGAGATGTGATGTGGCATGGTGGGGTGTAGTGTGATGTGATGTGATGTGGTGAGGTGTGATGAGGTGTGATGCAGTGAGGTGTGGTGTGTTGTGGTGTGTATTTTGATGTGATGTGATGTGATGTAATGTGATGTGATGTAGTTAGGTGTAGTGTGGTATGATATAGTGAGGTGTGGTGTGGTGTGGTACAGTGAGGTGTGGTGAGGTGTGGTGATGCTGTAAACACATATTTATTTAATAGAGAGAAGCCTCAAAATTGCATCACACACACCCGGTGATATATTGTGTCTATTTCACACACACACACACACACACACACACACACACACACACACACACACACATACACACACACACACACACACACACATACACACACACACACACACACACACATACACACCTCCGCAAAACCTCTCTTGCCCTCACCTTCATTGACTTCAGGAAAGCGTTTGACCTTGTGGATCACACTACTGTGATAAGGAAGGCGTTGTACCTCGGTTTACCTGGTTACCTTGTATCGTGGCTTGCTGATTTCCTTCATGGACGCCAACAAGCCACCAGATACATGGGACAAACCTCCACATTCCAACACCTCAGTTGTGGCGTCCCACAGGGAACAAAGCTCGGGCCCCTCGTATTTTTAATCCTTATTAATGATGTCCTGACTGATACCCCCTACCGCTGGAAGTACGTAGATGACTGTACTGTAGGGACCACCATTAACAACTCCACCCCAGACTACAGTATCTACCAACAGACACTGGACAATGTGCAGACTTGGGCCAACAACAACTACCTTATCATTAATACCAACAAGACGGTAGTAATGCACATCAACACTTCCACCACACCAGTACCACCACCTGCACTCACTATTGGCCCCAACTCTCTTGAGGTGGTTCAGTCTACCAAGTTGTTAGGTGTCACCATCGACGCCAAGCTGGACTGGAAACTACACGTCACCAACATCATCAAGGCATCTACATACAAACTCTACATGCTCAAAACAATGAAGGCACTGGGGGCCTGGCAACAACAACTTAGGGATGTTTATACCACCTTCATTCTTCCTAAGTTATGTTATTGTTCACCTGCTTGGGCCTCCTCACTCAACACCACCCAAAAAAGACAAATTGAAAAAGTCCAGAAACGAGCATGTAGAGTTATTATGGGAGACAACTACATCTCATATGTTCATGCCCTTACTACCCTCAACCTCACCTCAGTCTCTCAACGTCACCTCCAAGACCTACACAAGTTTGGTGATAATCTCATCAAACATCCGCGGCACAGATCCCTTCTTCCACCATCCCTGCCTCCACCACGCCGAGCTTCACGTCACCACAACAAAATTAAACCCATCAGATGCCGTACTGATCGCTACAAGAACAGCGCAATCCCCACTATCGTCAATCACCTCAATAGTTAACTCTTTACATTACACACACACACAGACACCCTTTAAACACCACCACTAAGTTTAACCTAACCTCACACACACTGTACCTATCTAGGATTAATCTGACCTCACCTCACTAAGTCAGTTTCCTTCACACCTCAAGGCCAATCTGACCCATACAGCTGCACCCATGTATTTGTATTTGTGTATGTATGTATGTACGTATGTATGTACTTGTATTTGTGTATGTATGCACTTGGATTTATTTGTCTGTATAAATTAATACGTGTATGTGTATGCATGTATTTATGTGTGTATGTGTGTGTATGTTTATATGTATGTATATGTTTATGTGTGTGTATGTGTGTGTATGTTTATTTATATGTATATGTATGTTTGTATGTATGTGTGTATGTATGGATATGTATATATATATGTTTATATGTATATGTATATATATGTATGTATATATATATATGTATGTATATGTGTATATGTGTGTATATGTGTGTTTTTATATGTCTGTTTGTATTTATGTGTGTATGTGTACTTGTATGTATTTAAGTTTCATTTAATTGCGTCTTTGTTTTTTGTTTTCCTGCTTTCACTTGTGTTCATCCCCTTTTTTTATAATTAGTATTTTATGTTACATGTATATTTTCAGCCTCCCAGCTGCTACTTTTTAATAAACCGATCATTATTATTATTATTTTATTTTACACAAATATGTACATAAGTAATCACACACCCACACAAATATGTACAGAAATAATGACACACACACACACACACACACACACACACACACACACACACACACACACACACACACACACATACACACACACGGGGGATAATAGCGTCCATAAGAAGCCATACAGTTGCTTAATTTGTCTTTGTGTGTGTGTAATAATAATAATAATAATAATAATAATAATAATAATAATAATAATAAACTCACATAGTGCAGTCCTGGGGCTGAAAATATACAGGGGTGAGACAATGTAAAAAATGGTATTGTGTGTTATAACATACATATACATAGAATTGTACATGTACATATGGGATATTTATTTATTGTTGATGATATTTACAATAGTATGTATTGGGCTGTTCTTATACCTGTCGGTTCTTGCCCTTATGGGTTTTAGTTTGTTGTAGCGACGGGTGGGCCTTGATGGAGGGGGGAGGGCCGGGGGGTAGGAACAGGCAATGGCGAGGTTATGACGGTAACCTCTCTCCAAACTTGGTCAGGTCACGGCGGTACCTCTCCTTTAGTGAGGGAAGGTTTAGGGAGATTAGTGCCTGTTGATAGCTGGTATAGGCTGGTCCCAAGATAATCCTACATGCTCTTTTCTGTACACGTTCCAGCCGGCACATCTGTGTGGTGTTTAGTGCAGATGACCAGGCAGGAGAAGCATACGTCAGCTTAGGGAGGATGAAGGTGGTGTAAATATCCCTCAGTTGTTGATGTAAGGCACCCAGGGATTTCATTGTTTTGAGCATGTACAGCCTGTAGGTGTATGTCTGGATGGTGTTGGTGGTGTGCAGCTTCCAGTCTAGTTTGTTGTTGATGGTGACACCAAGTAGTTTGATTGACTCCACCACATGAAGTGAGTGGGGTTTGGGGGGGCGACATGCAAGGCTATAGGGAATATATTTAGCTTTGTACCTACGAGCTGACGACCTTATGGGGATATTATTTATACCAAGATATTACTGCCTCTTAAGTGTGTGTGTGTGTGTGTGTGTGTTTAGGTGGGTAGGTGGGTGGGTGAGTGTGTGTGGGAGGGAGGGTGTGTGTGTGTGTGGGTGTGGGTGTGTGTGTGTGTGTGTCTGTGTCTGTGTATATATATATGTGTGTTTGAGAGAGAGAGAGAGAGGAGAGAGAGAGAGAGAGAGAGAGAGAGAGAGAGAGAGAGAGAGAGAGAGAGAGAGAGGAACTTCAAATATTAATTCAAGGGGACCCAATATAGTTTTACCTGAAGTGCACCAAAATGTGTCAGAAAACAAGACCAGGTTAATTAAAATGATGTTCTCCTGTTGCCTGGAATAGTTTGGAGGATTCAGTTGCTCCAGATTTACCAACACTTGAAGGTAAATTGTTGCTCCAGTGAATTTATTAGCCATTTTTATTGGACTAAAGCCAGATGATTAAAATTGGCCAAGAAAATAAACAGAGACTTTTGTTGTTTGTTGTTGTTTGTTATTGTTGTTGTTGTTAGTATTATTTTTATTGTTGTTGTTTTTGTTATTGTTATTGTTGTTGTTGTTGTTGTTGTTGTTGTTGTTGTTAGTATTATTTTTATTGTTGTTATTTTTGTTATTGTTATTGAGGTTGCTGTTTGTTTTTGTGTTGTTATTGTTATTAAGGTTGTTTCTTATTGTTGTTATTATTGTTGTTATTAAGGTTGATTCTTATTGTTGTTATTATTGTTGTTGGGGTTGAGGTTGATATTGTTATTGTTATTGTTGTTGTGTGTTGGCTAGTTGTGGTTAGTGGTTGCTTGTTATTGTTGTTATTATTGTTATTGGTGTTGGGGTTGTTGTTGATATTGTTATTGTTGTTGTTGTGTGTTGGCTAGTTGTGGCTTGTGGTTGTTTGTTGTTGTTGTTGTTGTCATGGTAAGTACGAGCAACATTAAAAGCAACGTTCCATTTTGGCACGAGTCTAATCTATTTCAAGGTTAACATTCTTCAAGAAATATTCAACGTCTTATAAATAATTATAATGTGTACGTGCACCTTCATCTTACGTACAGTACGACCAATATTATTATTATTAATATTATTATTATTATTATTATTATTATCATTATTATTATTATTATTATTATTATTATTATTATTATTATTATTATTATTATTATTATTATTATTCAACGTCTTATAAATAATAATAATGTGTACGTGTTTTCATCTCACATAGAGTACGAACAATATTGAAAGCAACGTTCCATTTTGGCAAGAGTCGAATCTATTTCAAGGTGCCCAGGTCAGTCAGACAGAGACAGTTCACTCAGTCACCAATTTGGCATGGGTGACGGAGCACGTGTGTGTGTGTGTGTCTGTCTGGGACCCTGTAGTCTGCATCACCACCGCCACCACCACGACCACAACAACACACACACCCTCGCCAACCAACCAACCAGTCAGTCAGCCACCTTCAATATTTACAAGGGTGAGAACTGTTATTATTTCTCTTCATTCTCTCTTCCGGGTTCTCTCCTCCTTCATCTCTCTGTGTAATGTAATGTTTAAGGGGAGAGTATACTTTTGTTACATTGGAGTGTCTTGATTCCTCCAAAGTATGCCAGGAAACAGAACCAAATAAACAAAAATAATGGTGGCTTGTTGCTTGGAATAGTTTGGAGGAATCATTATATCTAAAAATGTCGAAATTGTACCCTCCCCTTAATCTTCCTTCTGTATTGTCCTGTTTGCAAATAAAATAACTGTTTAATTAGGGGGGTGCGGGAATAAGGGGACAGGCTTGGGAGGGGGAAGGTTTAGGGGGGTGCAGGAATAAGGGGACAGGCTTGAGGGGTAGGGGGTTTAGGGGTGTGCAGGAATAGGGGACAGGCTTATGTGTTATTTTAAGCTTGTCAACAACCCTGTATGTCCTGGTAATAATATCTCAGAGGAATAAATTTATATGTTCAAAAAACGCTCGTGTTAAGAGGGTGAAAAAGTTGGGGTTAGGCTCATGGGGGGACTGGGAGGGGGGTGCAGGAATAGGGGGACAGGCTTGGGGTGGGTAGAAAGCCTGTCCCCTTATTACAGCAGAGTACAAAAAATATCATCAATTCACAGAAGTATATAATTTTAATCATATTTATACGTGTTATTATATTTCACATTTTATACATAATTATCTATACAGTTATACTTTATTTCATGTTATGAATGTTACATGTTCTAATACCCATTCATGCAGAACATAAAGCATTTTTCTTTCATATATATTGTAGGTTATAATAATTATACACTTTATTAATTATTTTTATTATTATCGTTATTATTATTATTATTATTATTATTATTAGTAGTAGTAGTAGTAGTAGTAGTAGTAGTTGTAGTGGTATTGCTAATAATAGTACTGGTGGTACTATAGTAGTAATAATAGAAGCAGTAACAGTAGTAGTAGTAGTAGTAGTAGTAGTAGTGTCATTATTTCATTATTATTATTATCCTTGTGTTTGGTGTGTGAGTACTGTCACTGTTGGCTCTTTGTAACATTGTTTGTTGACACTGATGGAAAGGTGCAGTGTTATCTTCACCGTGTTGATTTGAAGCAAGTAATGACACACACACAACTCGTGTTCTGTCTGTCTGTGTGTCAATCTATCTCTTACGAAACGGAACACTGTATCCTTTTCCTTCTACCACTTGTATAGGGTCGTGTGCCAACCTGGGAGCTAAATACACTGGAAACTTTCGTACGGACTTCGACGAAATAATTTGGTGGAAACGTTCTGTGCTCGATGGGAAGTTGGTTGTACCTCTTGTATGCTGATGGGGACGACGGTGGTGGTGGTGTGGGTAATAATGATGAGGGTTGTTGTTGTTGCTGTTGTTGTTGTGGCAAGTTATCGTCACTGTGTGTGTTGTTGTTGTTGTTGTTGACGACGCTGCCATTATACCTTCTCTTGTTGGTCCTTGTTGTGTGTCCTTCCATCCCATCACAGTCTTGAGTGTCTCTAAGCTTCCTCTTCTCCTTTCTCACCACCAGCTCCTCCTTTCCCTCCGTCATTTGTCTCTCTTTCATCTCTCTCTCCTCCTCTTCTTGACTCTTGCTTTCATCCCGTCCCATAGTCCAGCCGAAGGGAAAGACCTGCAAAATGTTTCCCTGCAACACA
Source organism: Petrolisthes manimaculis (assembly GCA_034508575.1). Classification (NCBI taxonomy): domain Eukaryota; kingdom Metazoa; phylum Arthropoda; class Malacostraca; order Decapoda; family Porcellanidae; genus Petrolisthes; species Petrolisthes manimaculis. The sequence continues at coordinate 110,098 of JAWZYT010000591.1, read as the reverse complement.
ACCTTTCCTGTTTCTAAGACTCGCAGTGCTTCCTTCTGAGTGCTGAAAGTCACAGTACAGAAACCATTAGATATTTGTCCCGCTTGGTATTTGATGGTGGTGTGTAAATTGATGATGGTACCGAATTTCTCCATCGTGTTTTTGATCAGTTCCTCGTGGCAGATGGGAGGTGGTATTGTTGGAATGTAAAGCCGGGCCGTGCACACCTCAGAGTCAGGTGTGAGGTGGATCTTTGTACCCTCCAGGACGTGGGATGTGATGGCTGTTGCTGCTTCCATTCCTTCCTTATCCCTGAACACCACGAAGCCAAAGGTGGAGCCCTTCTTGAGGAAAAGATACGATACAACACCGAATTGTGAGAAATAACTCCATACGATCTGCTTCTTCTTTCTGTTTGGAGACACTAGGTTCCTGATAAAAAGTTTAAACCCTCTCCCTTTCTCACACTCATTTGTATCGACTGGCGGAGGTGTGGCCAACAAACCTCTTGGGTGTTTCTTTACTCTTTCAGTTCGACCCTTTCTTGCAGTAAATGAATAAGGCGTTACATTAATCCTGACCCCATTGAGGACGTGTGTGGTACAGGCCAGGGCAGCACGTAACCCTTCCACACTCCTGAACTCCACAAACCCATAAGTGGGATTTTTAACCCAACTGGTCTTGACATTACCGAACTGAGAGAAATATTTCACCACAACTAACCGAGGCGTACCATTGGGAATATTCCTCACGTAGATCTTCTTGTTATTCTGGAGTTTATTACACTTACTCTGCATTCTGTCTCTTGGTGGACCCTGTTTACTTTGTACACCATTGGGGGTGGTTTGCGGGGTGCGGGAATAGGGGGACAGGCTTGGAGTGGATTTCTTCCCTTGCCGATGCATGGTGTTTGAAGCCTTTATATAAATGAAGTCAATTTGAGGTTGATGTCACGGTAATGTTTCACCTTCAATGATGTCACAGTATCAATTATCTTTATTATGACTTCGCTACCTGTTTTGGCACCTAATATCAATCAATCAATCAATCAATCAATCAATCAATCAATTAATCAATACACTGACTAATTTTTGTTATTGTTATTGATACTGTATATATATATTGGCTATACTGTATGCATATATATTGGCTATACTGACTAAAATTGTTTATACCTTATTAATACATACATTTATTCTCACCAGACATTCTCCCTCGTGTCAACAACAAAAACAACAAATAATAATAATATTTTTGTAATATGTAAGTATTCTGTAATCTGACATAATGATGATAGTGATATTTGTAGTTAGCTTAGAATCTACTGAGACGAGTTTAATTAGGTGATAGTGAAGATGTGTGTCTGTGTGTGTATGTGAGATAGTGTAGATGTTTGTGTGCGTGTGTGTATGTGTGTGGTAGTGAAGATGTCTGTGTGTGTATGTGTGTGGTAATGAAGATGTCTGTGTGTGTGTGGTAGTGAAGATGTCTTTGTGTGTGTGTGGTAATGAAGATGTCTGTGTGTATATGATAGTGAAGATGCCTGCGTGTGTGTATGATAGTGAAGATGTCTGTGCGTGTGGTAGTGAAGATTCCTCTGTGTGTGTATATGATAGTGAAGATGCCTGTGTGTGTGTATAACAGTGAAGATGTCTGTATGTGTGTGTGTATGATAGTGAAGATGCCTGTGTGTGTGTATGATAGTGAAGATGCCTGTGTGTATGATAGTGAAGATGTCTGTGTGTGTGTATAACAGTGAAGATGTCTGTATGTGTGTGTGTATGATAGTGAAGATGCCTGTGTGTGTATGATAGTGAAGATGCCTGTGTGTATGATAGTGAAGATGTCTGTATGTGTGTATGATAATGAAGATGCCTGTGTGTGTGTATGATAGTGAAGATGCCTGTGTGTATGATAGTGAAGATGTCTGTATGTGTGTGTGTATGATAGTGAAGATGTCTGTCTGTGTGTATGATAGTGAAGATGTCTGTGTGTGTGTATGATAGTGAAAATGTCTGTGTGTGTATGATAGTGAAGATGTCTGTGTGTGTATGATAGTGAAAATGTCTGTGTGTGTGTGTATGATAGTGAAGATGTCTGTGTGTGTATGATAGTGAAGATGTCTGTGTGTGTATGATAGTGAAGATGTCTGTGTGTGTATGATAGTGAAGATGTCTGTATGTGTGTGTGTATGATAGTGAAGATGCCTGTGTGTGTGTGTATGATAGTGAAGATGTCTGTCTGTGTGTGTGTATGATAGTGAAGATGCCTGTGTGTGTGTGTGTATGATAGTGAAGATGTCTGTGTGTGTGTGTGTGTGTGTGTGTACAGTAAAACGCAAGTACTGTATACAAACATGCAAGCAATGTCACCAGAATACACACACACAGACACACATGCCCGCCGGACATTCTCTCTCTCTCTCTCTCTCTCTCTCTCTCTCTCTCTCTCTCTCTCTCTCTCTCTAAATTATTTTGGCTGTTTTTTCCTGTTTTTCAAAATCTCTCTCTTTTTGTGCAACTCTACAACGTAACATGTATTACACTTTAATTGAAATTACTGAGCGATATATACACTTCTTCTTCTTCTTCTATCGTGCCCTGCCATCACTGACGTTGG
>JAWZYT010000591.1:80000-97500 GCA_034508575.1 Petrolisthes manimaculis | reverse complement strand
TTATAGATTATTTCGTTTATATTAAAGGTATTTTTATAGGTATTATTTCGTTTATCTTTTCACTGTAACAACATTTCATTCATTATAAATTGTCTCTCTTTATCAACACACAGTTTCAACAGATTCATATGCATTATATTTAAAAAAACAGACTGTAACTACAATTACAGTTCTTTCAAGCTATCAACACACACACACTATATTTCTCTCTCTCTCTCTCTCACTCTATCTCTATCTCTCTCCCTCTCTAACACCACTATACTGTAAAATAAACACGTTCAGTCATACACCATATTCCTGTCTTTCTCCTGATACGTAAATATATAACGTAAATATATAACGTAAATATATAACGTAATACAGAAACGTGGAAATTTTCGGAACCACAAAAGTTCTGTTATTGTCATTCACACACTACTTAACTAAGGGGAGAGTATACTTTTGATAGATTGGAGTGCCTTGATTCCTCCAAAGTATGCCAGGAAACAGACCCAGATGAAGAAAAATAATGGTATCCTGTTGCATGAAATAGTTTGGAGGAATCATAATCTCCAAAAAAAAGCTCTTTATAGAACATCCCTTTCAACTGGTAATAAATTAAAGACTGGGAAACGAAACTAGTATGATAGTCAAGTGTATGTACTGTATGTATGTATACCTTTGTTTCAATTTGTCCACCAACTGTTACACTGTGTTCGATAGATATAGCTGCCACTCACACCAACACAGTTCCTCTTTCAATGAACATATATACACTATAGCTGTAATCACTTCAAACACTTCAGCTGGGCGTTAATGTGACACCACTTAAGTTTCCTATGTGTGTCTAGTGTCTATTCCACTTCAAAGTAAGGGTTACATACAATTCCTTGACACTTAATCAAACGTGAGATACAGAGAGGGAAGGAGAGAGAGAGAGACTGCCTAATACTGTACTATACACCCTTCAGAAGCTCTCTAATGTTAATCAAGGTGTATTACTATCTAGAGACAGGTGAGTTATCAGGTGAGGTGTTGATATCAGCCCCTGTCATCATCACCTGTGTGTGTAGCGACGTGTTATTGGAGGGAGTGGTTGTTGTTGTTGTTGTTGTTGTTGTGTGTCTGTTATAAAATATATTGAATAATGTCTGGGTTCCTTCATTTTTAGGGACTAACTCATGCAGGGTCCAGAGAATGAATTCTCTGGACCCTGAACTCATGTATATATCAATTAGGAAAACGTGACAATATTCATGTATGTATGTATGTATGTATGTAACCTTACTTATAATATAGCCTTTAGCAGCCTCGTTCCCCTGGGTGTAATTAGGGCTTATATTAAACGTAAATAAAGAACCTGTCCCCCTACTCCCGCACCCCCCAAAGCCTGTCCCCCTATTCCCGCATCACCCTAACCCCCCCCCCCCAAGCCTGTCCCCAACTCACCCCCCCCCCTTACACAACTAGTAGGAAATATAGATGTTCTGTGTCTCATGCAAGGTGTGTTTCTCCCTATACGTGTAGCAGTTAATTCAATTGTTGTGTCTAGGCTATATACCTCTCCCTCCCTCCCTCACGTTCATTCGTTCTCTCTCTCTCTCTCTCTCTCTCTCTCTCTCTCTCTCTCTCTCTCTTCTGCTTGCCACTTATACGTTCTCTCTCTCTCTCTCTCTCTCTCTCTCTCTCTCTCTCTCTCTCTCTCTCTCTCTTAAATACGTTTCGTCTGTCTGGCTAAGACTGTCTCTTTAAACCACTCATACGTTTCCTCTCTCTCTCTCTCTGATTTTTCCAAGCGGCTGCGGTGGTTCACTTCCTTGTAATGTGAGTCACCGTACGTCTTTGTGTTGCATCATTGTTTGGCTACATGTTCTTCAAGATCAAAAGTAATGTGTTATATGCTCATAAGGGGGTGTGGGAGTAGGGGACAGGCTTTGGGGTGGGTTTAGGGGTGGGTGGGAGTAGGGGGACAGGCTAGGGACGGGGGATTAGGGAGATTGATGAGGGAGTAGGGTTACAGGCTTTCTACCCATCCCAAGCCTGTCCCCCTATTCCCACACACCCCAAACTCCCCCCAAGCCTGTCCCCCCCCCCCCTACTCCCACACCCTCTTAACTCATCTCTGCCACCTCTGTATGCATGGCCAAGGTATTCCAGTTCATGTTATTCGTGTTGCATTGGACTCACATACGTTTACTACTTATGTATTGCCACACTGTAAAACCTGTCAGTACAGTGGATGGTTTGTCCTTTGGTCTGTGTTCAAATAATAGTTACTGATTAATATATTGGATATGAATTGACAGAGTTGAAGGAATATTGGGAATTTTTGGTGGGACAACACCACAGCAGAGTTATATCTTATATGGCAACACTGACCAAACGCCTGTGTTGCCAGATACACGGAAATTTCTCTGTTTTAAAACATTTTGAAATCCGCACTGGGAATTTATGTACAAAATAGTTCAAGAGTAAACAGGGAATTTCCTACCAGACCAAATAATATATAAAAAAAAACTCTATGTTCAAGAGTAAAACAGGAGGGAATTATTGAAGTAAATATGAGAAACTCTAAAGGGTGGGTTGGACACTGAGATGTGGCAACACTGACAGCCGGGTTCTAGGCTTCTAGCCAGTGTTGCCACTTTGTGGGATTTTCCCACAAATCTGTGGGACAAATGGCCTGACGTGGGACTGTTTGTGGGGAGGCCAATTTTGTTCTTAATTTGTGGGAATTTTCGTGGGAATTCATGAAGTTTGTGGGAATTTCTGTGGAATCTACAATTTACAAGACAAATAACTGTAAAATTCTCTGTAAATAAAAGATTTGAAAAGTAGTGTGGAAATATTTAATAGTGTTAAATAATAAGTCAGTTTTAATCATTTGAACCATATCATTCAGTAACAGATTGTGGTTAAGATGGGGTGATATGGATCACTCTAAGCTGAGAAATCGTCTCAATGTTAGATCAGTAGAGGCTTTGCTACAGATTAGGTATGGATTGATTCATTATTTTCAATCATGTGTAAACTTTGAGCCTTCTGATGATATGATCAGAAATTTCAATTCTAAAGGTACTGCTGAAGAGGAGGAGGATAATATTATTGCTCTTGATGTACAGTAAACCCTCGTTATACACTGGGGTTGTATATGTTTGTGTGTGTGTGTGTAATGTATGTACTGTATATAAAGTGTAATGAATATTTGTATAGTAAACTCTTATTTTGCATGACTAGCATACAAACAACCCCAGCTTATAATGAGGGTTAACTGTACAAACATTCATTACACAGTACATACCTTACACACAAAGCCAGTGTGTAGTGAGAATTTACTGTACTACAATAAAAAAAACTGTGGCTGTAGTTATACATATATCTATTTGTTATAATTTAGATTTTATTTCTATGTTCTTGTAGCCTACAGTAGCCTATATAATTATGGAAAAAACAAACTGGGATCTTTAAGTTTACCTTCAGCTTTGTGCTGAATAATTTTTTTTTTTTTTTTTTTTTGGGTGGAAATATGTGTTAAAACCATTTTGATGTACAGTACAGTACATATTAATTATCACTAACAGTAATTATGGAAGAAAAAAACTGGGTTTTTTAATTTATCTTCAGCTTGCTACTGTTATGTGGTAACAAATGTTAAATAATTGCTTTTCTTTAGTGTGGTAATATGTATTAAAACAATATTCATGTACTATATAAATAAACAATAACATCTTGCTATATTAGTTTTGTGGGAATTTTTGTGGGATCTTCATTTCAATCTGTGGGAATCTGTGGGAAAAAAATCCTTGATCTGTGGGAATTTGGCTCTACAAAAGTGGCAACACTGCTTCTAGCAGCAGTGAATGAAAACAAGGCCACTTTAATCCACACGGGACCATATTAATCCACAATTATGCCTTCTGCTGGAGCCGCTGACGAGTAAGACCCTCCATATCCTTATTACACACACCCCTGACCTTAGTTGAAGCTTAGATAGGGTAGATAAGGTCAATAGTTAAGGTGAAATAAGGAGATATATTGTACAGTCTGTTTGGTCAGCCATGCATGCTGTCTGTTTGGGGGTTTTGTTTTGTTTTTATTTTTTGTTTACTTATTATTATTGACTCATTTTACATATTTTTTAGTACATGAGCCGTATTTCACATTTTTTTAGTACATGAGTCGTATTTCACATATTTTTTAGTACATTAGCCGTATTTCACTTTTTTTATAGTTTGAGTCGTATTTCACATTTTTTAAGTACATGAGCCGTATTTCACACATTTTTTAGTACATGAGCCGTATTTTGAGTATAGGAGACGTAATTTTGAGTACAGGAGACGTCATTTTGGTCAATAATTACCGTTATTCCGTATGTTTTTTCGGTAGCTAATAGTCAAGCGTTTGTCCATAATCTGCTTTCGACTCAAGGTTTTCAGATGGCAATGTTTTATAGTGTGTTTTGAACTAATTTAGTTATTACAAAATAACTGGATTTTTGGTATTATTACAGAATAACTGGGTTTTTGGTTAGGCTTGAGCAGTATTACCACATTAGGTTAGGTCTTGGAAATTTGCCCCAGTCACTTTATGATAGTTTACACTGGTTATACCCGGTAGTCTGCCCAGGTTAGGTTCCGGTAGTCTGCTGTGGTCTAGGTTAGGTCAGGTCAGACTAGTTTCCGAATTATGTTTGTAATGGGGCATTTCCGAGAGAAACACCATATATGAAAAGTGTCTTAGAATGGTCCAAAATAGTGGATAATGATACTAAAATACACAATATCAGTGAACCCAGGTTTTCTGTAAATTTACCGCAATGTTTTATAGTGTGTTTTGATCTTATTTATTGTTCAAACCGTCGTAAATTAATGTTTTGGGAGATATCACCCCACCCCCCACCCCCCCAACCCAATCACTATAAACACTTCATTGTCACGTGATCATATTCCAGGTTAACTATAAAACTTCAAATACCGTACAATGAAGCAATAAATAGACTAGACCAAACCAAAACAAACTTATTTGTCATTGAGCCCAAAGTGAAGATAACTGACATCTTCACTACAACGTAGCAAACATTACAAACCTAACCTAGACCGCTTCAGACTACCGGGAAATAATCGTTATAAAGTACAATAAATGAGTGGGGCAAAATACTTGGACCCAGCTGGATCTGGCAACACTGCTGCAAAACAGTAATTCTCTTAATAAATACCCAAAATGGTATTTCTTTCAATAAATACCATAATTTTTAGTACAGGAGATGTATTATAAATTATGTACTGTATAGTCAGGATAACCTTGATCAAGGGTGTTAAATAAATTGTTCATTAAATATGTGTCATTATTGTCTGATTTAGCAAAACTATGGGGATAGCCTCGGTGAAGGCAAATTTATGACAGTTGTGATAAAATTTGGCATTAGAGATTCTGTATATTATCTGGTAAAGTAATGCCTACAGTGAGAGCAAGTCACATGTGATGCATTGGTGGCACAGTTTCAGTGTGATGTACCTGTACCGGTACCCATTACAATCAAGCTATTACATATCACAGTTATTTAAGTTTAGAGTGGCATTCTTGTACTAGTTTCTTATGGTCATTCTTTTACAGAGTGAAGTCCAGCTGGGCTGATGAAGTTGAAGAAGTCGAGGGTAAGCATGAAAAATATGGTCTTTGTCATAAATTATGAATAGCCAAGTTTAGTCCATAGTTTGCATGAATGTTAAGTAAGTTTGTATAAGCTTAGCTTGTTGAGGTTCGTGCTCTAAACATGCAGTACAGTATATGATACCAATAGTCACTGTAATTATATTATATACTCTATAATTACCAATACTGTACTGTAATTTATATTTCCACATTTTGAATACAGTAGTCAGGTTGTGTATTGATATTGTCTAGGCTATTATACTAATTCTTGTAAATGAAGCCACAAGAAGTCTGGTAATAATTTAGGTTAATCAGGTATTGATGATCTAATTTTTTAGTCTTACTGTACATATATGGCAGGTGACTATGTACTGAGTATTTGTTATGTTACAGGAGGACATCTTCCAGCCACAGTTGAAAAGAACGATGGAAACTCAAAGACCATCATAGAGTATTCCTTAAATGATGACGGCAAGAAAGTAAAGGTAAGATACTCATACTATAAGAGCACTTTTCATGAGGGAACAAGGTCTCAATCCATACCAATATTAATTAAAGAATGACTATACAGTACCGTACCTTATGTATTTGTACAGTACACTCTTGTATTTTTGCGAGACTATGGTCAATAGATGGGATCCCAAAGCGTTAAATTGGTACGGTAGGTGCAATATGCGCTGGTTGAAAGCATGTAATATATGTTAGACACTTTGCTCAGTTTGCCCACTTTCACTGATTTACACTTGGTTGAATAGTTGGCTAGTTTGCAATAAGAAAATTATGGATAGATCTTGATCAAACTTTACAGGATGGATAGCCATAAAGAAACTGAGAAATTATTAACTTTTGGTAGATTCAGGTATAAAATCAAGGTCGTGAATAGATATAATAGATATAATGAATAAGAATGGGGGTGCAGAAATTAATAGTTTGTCCATATACTTTATTTGGCATTTGCAAAGATTCAAATTTAATCAAATTCCCTTCTAATGTTTCTTTTAAGTTCAATATATTTGGTGAATATAAATGACATGAAAAGTTTCTTCTGTACTATCTCTAACAGCTACACTTGCACAGAGCTAATTTGTTGAAAAAGTTCATTGTTTTTTGTTATGGTTGTGTTAACTTGGCAAAAATGTACTTCAGTATAGTACCGTACTTCAATTGTGGGGGGGGGTAAGAAATGACTGATTCTTCCAAACTTAGGGGGATTGTACAGTGTTAGTAAATCTGGAGCAGTTGATTCCTCCAAAGTATTCCAAGCAACACGCCAACATTATCTTTATTAATCTAGTCCTTTTTCCTGGTCTACTTTAGAGGGATGAAGGCACTCAAATGTATTAAGCTAAGAGAGAAAACACATCGTCTCAATATGACCTAGAAACATATTTTATGGGACAATTTTGAGAAATTGGTGGCTTTGAAATTGCCAACAACACCACAGAAACCATAAATACTTTCTTACTAGTGTAAATTTTAATACTACAGTACATACAAAGTGCTATAGCAGTACTGTACCACTATATCAGGTGTATTTTTTTGCTGTCACACCTCTCTATCACCTTTTATCTGGCGCTACAGGACCTCGATGTTGCGGCGCCTAATATCCATCAATCAAAAATCAATATCAGGTGTATTTGGATACATGTGGTATATCCTGCTATTACTTTCTTACAGATCACAAGCCACTACAAGATTGAAAAACACCGTGTGGCCCGAACTATCGCCGTACGCAAGACATGGCGGAAGTACGGCCTAAGTAAAAGTGACAAACCTGGCCCGAATCCTGCCACAACTATCACAGCTGAGGATGTCTTTATGCATGTCAGTATACATCTTTTCATATCTCATTTACTGCATACTGTACTGTTTATATACTTAACTTCTGAGGTTGATATGCCAATGATAGCAAGAAGCCCTCCTCTGATCTTTTACATCTGTTACATTGTCAGATATATACCTGCATACTGTATATGTCAAACATCTAAGCATATTATAAATATGAGAGGATCAACTTTTATAATAAAAATGTAGTATGAACCTCAAAAATTGAGGATGAACTACAGCTTTCCTGATCATTCTTATGCATACACATCTAGATCATTTTAGTAGTTACTGGAGTGTAAAACACATATATTTTATGTTTGTATTTGTACGAGTTTGATTTGGTTGGATTAGTTGCCATTTTGTAGGGACAGGGAATAGGGCACTGTTGTGAGTGCTATCTCTTCAGTGGCAGTGTGACTGGTGGTGTTTGTGTCTTTCCTATTTTGTCTTTGTTGATTTACATGTCTGATGACTCATGCATGACTTGGGATGCAGTTTTTTCTATGCAATAAGGTTGTCAGTGGTTAAAGGTGTATGAAGAACCTATAGGTTCTTTTTACTATTTGTGGATGTTTATGAGTTTATGCCTTTTTATTGGTGGCATGGGATTGACATAAATAATACTGTAGATATGTGAGTATTTGTAGTAAAGTGCATTTCTTTAAAAAAAGATAAACCTACAGTGTACGCCAGGTTGACTTATTGGCCTCAATGTACAGTAAGCTTTGGTAAAAGAATCTAAGATTTCACTTGCAGTTCCTGAGCAACAAGGAGGAGGAGATGAATGAACAAGAAGAGCTGAAGGAGAAGCTGATTAATGCCCAGAAAGGACAGGTCAAGTGTCGTCTGTGTAAGGAGGACCATTGGACCAAGCAGTGTCCATACAAGGACAAGCTGGAGCCTCTCCGCACTTCACTCCTGGTAAGTCCACCTTGTTTTATTCATGCAATACACACTCCTTTTATATTTGTATTTTATATTTTATATTTGTTTTCTTTTGTCCTGTGAGTGTCATATGAAGAACAAGAGAAGGCAGAGGTCAATAATATTCATCCACATTGGAGTGACTCATGTAAAGGTTTTATAGTTTCCCTCTTTGTTAGTTGAGAAACCTTACAATGAATAAGTTGAGTAACAGCCAATTTACTTCACTCACTAATCAAAACAAAAACATGACTGTTCATCTTATTTATTAAATCTTCAGTGCATAACTCTCATGCATATTATATTTTCACCATAGAGGTGAGAGATATATATATTTTTTTAATTCATTGTGAAATTGAAAATAGGATTTCTCTGTCAATATCATCTTGCAGGAGAAAGGAAGTTTTGAATTATGAATACAATTTAGTATTGTATATTAAACTGCACTGGTTTTCAATATTTATAGTGTGTCCTCGTTTAGGACGATGCTTAGTTTTGTCACTAAATTAACACAGGGAGAAGAGAAGGTGGAGGATGATCAAGCACAAGCTGGTGCCACACCAGCAGACAAGGCCAACAAGATAGGTGGGGTGACACAGGGCAAGTATGTACCACCTTCCATGAGAGATGGAGGGTCCAAGAAGGGAGAATCCATGATGTCTGCACGTGGTCGTGGTAAGTGTGTCATGGTATTACTGTCATTAATTGTACCCATATGAACTGGACAGTTTGTAATAGAATGGCAAGTTATGTGTGTTTCTTCCTAAGAGGTTTTGAAGAGAAGAGTTGTCTTTATAGTGTGGAAAAGTTGTTACTGAATTGTTGTGACTAAGGATGTTGTTGAATCTGAAGCTGTTTTGTAACTGATAGATTCATTGCTACATTGTAGTCAGTGACCTTGATGTGAAATAAGCTTTCAGAAAATTCTAAAAAGGATGTTTGATCATTATCTTTGTCACAACTGAATAAATGCAGTTATTAGGAGTAGTTTTGCTTTAGTTTTTGTAGTGCTTTTTAACACTAGAGTTATGTATTTGAAAATGTTCTGTATAAACAAACTTATATATGTTGTAACCAATAATGATGTTTATTACAGATGAGACTGCTACTGTACGTGTGACTAACTTGTCTGAGAACACTCGTGAGCAGGATCTACAGGACTTGTTCCGACCCTTCGGTGACATCAGTCGTATTTTCTTGGCCAAGGACAAGAACACTGGACAGTCCAAGGGATTTGCCTTCATCAACTTCAAGGTCAGATGACAACTTATATAGAGTTTTTAACAGGGTGCATATTTATTACAATTCTGCTAATATAAGTCACAAGGGGAAGTGTTTCATTGAAGAACTACCATAACTATGATAGAATACACATGTACATTTCCAGAGCCCAAGAGTGTTAGATTAACAGTTTTATATGTTTACAGAGGCGAGAGGATGCAAACAAGGCCATCCAGACTCTAAATGGTTATGGATACGACCATCTCATTCTCAGTGTGGAATGGGCCAAGTGAGTGTTGTAGTATTGATTTAACCCTTTCTTCTCTGTATTATCATGACTTTCTTCTATATTTCTGCAACTCTCAGCATTTCTGTGTCCTTCTAATATTGAACTTTATTATTTTCACACTGTCCATTGATTATATTGATTTAGTGCCAGATTATTTTTCCAAGACTTAGTGTTTAAGTATGAGTTTATTTTCCAATCATAATCTTGCTTGCCTCCCTACCTAGCAGAGGCCTTTAGTTCACTTCAGGCTACACTAACATATGAGTCAGAGACATGAACATTTTTCTAGAATGTGTGGTGTGTGGAATTTTTCCCTGCTTGAAGTTTATTAGAATTCTCAGCTTAGATGCACACTACTTTGCATGTGGGACTTTCACTTGCCGTTAAATTTGCAAAAGAAACACATTCTTGACCCTCAGGTCACAAGTTGGTCTCTTTCAGCTTTTGAACTACTGTACCTTTCCTTGCTTTTCAAGGTTTACTATTCCCTTCTCTGTTCATATATCTAGACCCTAAGTATATCTTATGGAGGTAAAAAAAAAAAAAATGTCTTTGATGGTGGGCTTCCCTGTAGTTCTAAATTTACATTCCTTAAAATTAAAAAGTAGATAATGAGGATTGACTGCTGAACACTCTGTTTCTGTGTTGATAAGATTCTTCAGATTGTTACTTAATTATTGCAAAATATTTCAATCACTAAGTGAAAAGGCAGAACTGCTAGGGGCTGTATTTTGATACTTGTGTGTCAAACCATGGTGATAATCCTCCTTTGTAAGAGTTGGAGTGATATTCTGAGCTTCGTAATATGCTTGTATTAGAATTATTTCAACATATGTATTGTGTTGGTAATAAATAACAGTTTTCAGTAAAAATTAATTGATATATTGAGTAGTGTTGTAACTAATTTTGTATTTTTCCAGGCCCTCCACTACCCAGTGAACAACAACAACAGAAAAATAAAAGTAATAAAGTTTAAAGTCTTTATAAGCTTATTTTTATTCTAGTTTGAATTATATTTATTTTTATCGGTTACATCATACCATGCAAAGTTATTGATAATTGTAATGCTTGACTATTGATTATACTGGGATAAGCTTCACATTAAAGGTTATTATATCATATGGGTTCTTTGTTTCACTCATAAGATAAAAGCATCCTGGAAGATTACTAGTACTATACAGAAAAATCTAGGTTTAGTAACATGTACTGTAGTCCAACTTTGTGTAGATGTATTGTAACCTTGATCTAGTAGTGTGTAAATTAATTCTTGTGGGAGATCAGGAAAGAAGGGGAAGTTCAGTAAAAAGTCCTGGTTTTGACTTCTTAAGGGGAGGGTATAGTTTTGACATTTTTGGAGATTATGATTCCTCCATACTATTCCAGGCAACAGGATACCATTATTTTTCTTCATCTGTGTCTGTTTCCTGGCATACATTGGAGGAATCAAGGCACTCCAATCTATCAAAAGTATACTCTCCCCTTACAGCCAGAAGTAAGGGTTGATTGAATCACACCAAGGTGGAGTGTACTTTATATGTGGCTTGGCAAGGTAATTCCAGGTTTAAGCATCTAAATATAACCTATTGATTGATTCAAGTGAACACTATACAGTACCGTACACATAGAATGTAGTGCCAAGTGATTGCCTCCTCAAAACACACACTACTGTCTTACATAAGGGGCCTGAGAGTTGATTGAATCAAAACATGAGATTCCATACAATTAAGTAGCTTTCACTTAAACATACTGCCATTTCATACTGCATATTGATCAATCATATATTTTCTTTATTTTACCACAAAAAAAATCATGACATTGAGTTTACCTCGAGAAGCTAACACACTGGTAGAGTGCATGGCTGCAGTTTCTGTAGTCCAGCGTTCAAGTCCTACTCGGGACACTAAAAATCTTGCTCAGATGCCAGAGGTTTACCACACATTTGTGATGTGTGTTATAGTTATGTTTCATACAGTCTATTGTGTGCTTTACACGGTAGTATTGATTGGTAGCCTTTAACCTTCATTATTCAAGAATTGGTAAATTTAGCTGGGTATATTCCATTATCACTTGAACTGTATCCAAAGAGGTGGGTTAGGTTATCAAGTTGCTGTATAGTGACAAAGTCTTACCAAAGAGTAAGACCGGGAGAACTCCATGACTAATGTGAAGTACTGATCTTTACCCTCCTACACATACCAAACATTGTTGTGTTTTAATTACAAACACCAAACATTGTAAAGTACAATATTCTTGGCGTTTGAGTCACAAAATACACCAGATGGAGTAGTTGAATGACATTTTCAGATCCACTACTGTTTTCCTGTACTTTACCAGGATAAATGAAGGTCTCAGCATTTGTATTACTCAGGCAAGTCCAGAGACTTTCTCAGTGTACTGAGACAAACTCATTGAGATTGTTAGTGGCTGTAAGTATTGCCTCCTGATATTCAAGTTAAATTTGGTTCTCCTTCGGCCACAGCCACACCATTTCAACTCTTCAGTGGTGCCTCCATTCCTCCTGTCTTCATACTTGTTGTTCCACCTTTCTCTCATCCTACAGGTTTTTTTAGGCCTAGAGCAGTTTTCTTTCATCCTCAATTTGGTACAGCAATTTGCCTCCTTAATTCTATAAAGCCTTCTGTTCAACTGGCATCAAAATCATAGCCAGTGTTTACATTCCTTAGTATTCTCCTGTATTTTATTCTTTATTCAACTACCAAGGATTCCTTTCTTTATCTCTTGTTTTATCCACATGTTAATCCATATTTTCATGTCATTGTTGCCTCTACCTCTCCTGTTCTCACCCTGCATCAGATAGTAATCATCCTCCATTATTGAAGACTAGTATTTCTCTCGCTATTTAACTGACTTTTGTTGGACTACTGTTGTATTCATGAACTCTGGGTTGGTGTTGTGGTAGGTGGTAGTGTTGGTTGGTACTGTGGTAGGTGGTAGTGTTGGCTGGTACTGTGGTAGGTGGTAGTGTTGGTTGGTGTTATGGTAGGTGGTAGAGTTGGTTGGTGTTGTGGTAGGGTTATACATGTGTCGTAAGTAATTGGTCCAGGCACGAAATTCATCAACAACTCGTTTTGTAATTTAATTTGGGCTAACTTACGTGGTTTATATGGCCTAGGTTGATGTAAAGTATATTCCCCTTCAGAATCGTCTAGCGTTGGTACTATGCCTAAGCCTAAAACTAAGGCTTTTTTTATATGAGTTAATATTTAGAGTAGGTTTCAGAAATTAGTACTGTGTCTTGTTCGGGAAAAGTGCCTAATGATTGTCAAGGAAAAGTATCAATTGTTGTTGTATAATGGCTACAACATGCACTGAAAAATATTAAAATGAAGTAGAGTGTAGCGACCTTATCCTTGTCACACCGGATGTAAGTACCCGCAACAGTTGTCGGACATCTATTCATAACAAATAAAACCCTGACTGACTCAACCACAGCTCACGTCCCTCTTGCTGTAAGAAAATATTTACCCTCCTGTGATATACTCGTGGTGTAATCAATAGGTACAACAGTGGTACATGCAGAATAAGACGTGTGATAAGAGAGGAAACGCATCCATGTTGAGATAAGATAACGAGAACTGGTGGTGGTAGTGGTAGTTGTAGTGCCAGCCAGTAAAGTGGAGTGAGTGATGCCATCCATACCTGCCAAGTGTTTACAGTGTCGTGGTGGTCAGTGTTTACTCAGTTATGCATAATTATGGTGACGAGAACTATATGGTGTGTATAATAGTCAGTCAACAGTGGTATTTCACCGATTGACATTCCTTGCTTGAGTTACGTGCTTCTGTCAACTGATTTCATTTTTACACCCAGCGGCCACTTTTCGTTATCAAAACTTACTTGTACTACCTTCCATTTCATCGTTTCCTTCACAACCCAAGATTATGTACGCCCATAAAGGATGGATACTTATGAATACTGGTAAATATATGATCGTGAGTTACACCTTCTTACCTCCCTCTTCACCACTATTTACATGGGGATGAGCTGAAATCATCTTATATAACTTGTGAACGAGTGACTGGCAACCACTGAGTGAGTAGCAGAGTATTGTGTGTACGTTGCATCAAATAGAAGCAAAGTTCACTATAGTAAGACTCAATCGTAAGCATTTTAGCATATTATTCAACATTCTCATCAGACTCTTTCCCTTTATATGTTTCAAACGCAAAAATGTCGATAATTCAATGTGATTTAATGAACGGCACTACAATGATATTAATTAAGTGCTTCGTAAATAAAGCTATTGTAATCAGTTTTCTATAGTGCAGCAGAGTGTAGAGTCCTTCCCTCTTCACCACTCAGGCCCTCACAAGTTCACAACACTCACAGATACAACACAACTCGCACGTACAGTACAGTAGGCTACAGTCACAAGCACTAATAAGTTTACAGCTTTGGTTGAAGATATGAACAGGGCAATTCACCAACGAACTAATTTCAATAGAGAGATATCTAAGTGTATATTTATTTAGTGTCTCTAAGTATATATGTATTCGAATCACACATGGATACTTATTGTAGTACTCGTTATTTTACTCATTCTATCACTTTACATTTACATCTCCTTTTAAGGGGGTGCGGGAATAAGGGGACAGGCTTGAGGGGGGTTTAGGGGTGTATGGGAGTAAATGAGACAGGCTTGGGAGCGTTATTAGGGGGAGGTGCGGGAATTGGGGACAGGCTTTCTACTCCCCCTCCCTCCACCCCAAGTCTGTCCCCCTACTCCCACACACCCCCAGTCCCCCCCCACCCAAGCCTGCCCCCTACTCCCACACCCCCTTAAGGGACCCCGTGATCTAGTAAGAAATGTGTTGGTGTTTAGTGAGTCCTTCAAATATTGCCACGAAACACTAGCTATATTGAAGGAGATTGTTTCGTGGCATAGTCAGGAGGAATCAGAAGCCACGAAACAGATCACAAATTAGTACCACTGAGGACGTCTGTTTCCTGGCATAGTTTGGAGGAATAATGCAGTGACCATCCTATTCACCAAAAAGAGACTATCCCCTTAATTAAAGACCTTTGCAAAGTCGATAGATGTTAAACCCCAATGATAAACCAACCTTCCCTTTTTCCCTGTTATATACTCTGTAGCTTCAGTGTCAGTGATGTGGTCAGTGTAATGAACTCCTGATGATGAGGTATGTGCAGTACTCAGCAAAAAATTTTAGTCTCTGTTTATAGTGATGATGTGGGAGTGTTGTCTTGCTCAGTGTTATCGTATCTTGTGTTGCCTTGATCATACCCTACCACCAGAAATAATAACAAGTGATTCTTATTATATTGATGCACAGAAGCTACACAATCCCTATAGAAAGAACGAATTTAACAAGAACATGAAGGAAAACCCTTCAAAAGCTCCGGCTCTTAATGATTCAAGTGAAATAATAAAATATCCATATGTAAAGGTCTCAAAAATATTAATTCTGTTTTATTTTGATTTTCGTATTCATATGGTTATATTGACATTTTGAAAATGAACCCTTTTTATTGAGGGTGAACCCCTCGGATAAATGATTCAATGTCGGTAAAAGAAAATGGATGGGAGGAAGAGAGTGAGTGAGTGAGTGAGTCAGTCAGTCAGTGAGTGAGTGAGTCAGTTGAACCTTTTATAAGAAGTGGTCGCCCCAAGAAGAACAAGAACAAGAACAACAATAATTACGATAAGACCTAGAGCTCTCGGCTTAGGCCGGAGCTAAAAACAGCTAGTGGGCCATTTTTACTTGTTGCGTCGTTGTTTTCTGAAACGCTGAAAGAAACATAAATCCCATCATGTTTCCATCTGTCTTTTTACTCTCTTAATTCTTCCCCCATTCCATCTCCATCCTCAACTGCTCCACTTTTTTATTCATTTATTTATGTATTTATTTTGTTTGTTTAGGGAGAGTAATGTATGTGCTCGACATGAGTGGGTACAAAGCCTGTCCCCTATTCCCATCCATCCACCCCCCAAGCCTGTCCCCTTACTCCTGCACCCCCCCAAAACACACACACACACACACACACACACACCTTAATTAAAATACCACCACATTTTACGATACGAGGGAAGTTTTGTGTTGGTAAATCTGGAGTAACTGAATCCTCCAAACTATTCCAAGCAACTAGAACACCATTATTTTTGCTCTTCTGGTTCGGTTTCCTGGCATACTTTGGAGGAATCAAGGCACTCCAATGTAACAAAAAAGAATTACTATACCACCTTAAGGGGAGAGTATACTATTGATAGATTGGAGTGCTTAGATTCCTCCAAAGTATGCCAGGAAACAGACCCAGAGGAAGAAAAATAATGGTATCCTGTTGCCTGGAATAGTTTGGAGGAATCGTAATCTCCAAAAATGTCAAAACTATACCCTCACCTTAAACTCATGTCGTCATATCCTTTCCACCCTCCCACGTGTCCTGTTCAACCTGATGAGTCAACTGTATAGGCTACTTATATGTACGTAAAAGTTTTGTGTCAGGCAGCAATCGAAGAAATGTTTTCATAACACGGTGGTGTATACGTAAAGGAGCTAGTGTTGTGTTGGGTTGGGTTGAGGTTTGTTTATAGTGTTGTGTTGTGTTGGGTTGGGTTGGGTTGGGTTGAGGTTTGTTTATAGTGTTGTGTTGTGTATGGGTGGTAGTGGGGCTGTGTTGTTTAGGGGTTGTGTTGTGTTGAGGTTTGTTTATAGTGTTGTGTTGTGTTGTGTTGTGTTGTGTTGTGTTGAGTTGAGGTTTGTTTATAGTGTTGTGTTGTGTATGGGTGGTAGTGGGGCTGTGTTGTTTATAGTGTTGTGTTGGGTTGGGTTGAGTTGAGTTTTGTTTATAGTGTTGTGTTGGGTTGGGTTGGGTTGAGGTTTGTTTATAGTGTTGTGTTGTGTTGTGTTGTGTTGAGTTGAGGTTTGTTTATAGTGTTGTGTTGTGTATGGGTGGTGGTGGGGCTGTGTTGTTTAGGGGTTGTGTTGTGTTGTTTTGTGTATGGGTGGTGGTGGTCGTGGTTTTGAGTTGGTTGTGTTGTGTTGGGGTGGGGTGGTGTTAGTTGTAGTGGTATTGGTTGTGTTGTATGGTGCATGGTAGTGGTGTTGTGTTGTGTTGTGTTGTATGGTGGTGATGGAAGGATTGTGGTGGTGGTAGTTTTAGTGGTAGTAG
This sequence comes from Petrolisthes manimaculis, assembly GCA_034508575.1. NCBI lineage: Eukaryota > Metazoa > Arthropoda > Malacostraca > Decapoda > Porcellanidae > Petrolisthes > Petrolisthes manimaculis. Next base: position 80,456 of record JAWZYT010000591.1, on the reverse strand, counting down.
TGGTGGTGATGGTAGTGGTGGTGAATAGTGGAAGGAATCTCTCGTCGGTGAATAATTATATAATAGTTGTGGTAATTGTGGTGGTGGTGGTAATAGTGGAAATTAGGTGTTGGTAGTGGTGGTTTTGGCTATGATGGTGGTGGTAATTGTGGTAGTAGTGGTAGTGGTAGTGATGGTGATAGTGGGAGCTGGGTAGTGTTGTTGATTACGTCTGGTATGGAATGGTGTGTTTACATACATATATACACTCATGCAGTTCTACCATTAGCACACACACACACATACACACACACACAAGGTCTCAAGCTCCCATTAAAACACACACTCACACACACACACACGGGTTCAAGCTCTCCCATTAACACACACACACACACTCTCTCTCTCTCTCTCTCTCTCTCTCTCTCTCTCTCTCTCTCTCTCTCTCTCTCTCTCTCTCACACACACACACACACA
>JAWZYT010000591.1:27500-77500 GCA_034508575.1 Petrolisthes manimaculis | reverse complement strand
CTACTGTCATTACCATGTTGAGTAATGACTATGTTTCTCATATTTATTATATCTGTAGCTCATTACTTTCATTATTATATTGAGTTTTCACTGTGTTTTTCATATTTATTACTGTAGCTCATTACTTTCATAACCATATTGAACATTCACTGTGTTTTTCATATTTTGCTCATTACTTTCATATTGAGTTTTCACTGTGTTTCTCACGTGTTGCTTTGCTCACAGATCCAGACTACGAAATTGGTAGTGGTCGCCAGTCCATGCGTTCCCTTGGCCACTCCCGTCACAGCAGTAGATCCAGCCTCACCCACGGCAGCAACTCTTTGATGGGCAGTGCAGGGTCTCAGATGGGTAGCTCAATGATGGGTAGTGGGTCTCAGATGATGGGCAGTGGGTCTCAGATGATGGGCAGTGGGTCTCAGATGATGGGCAGTGGGTCTCAGATGATGGGCAGTGGGTCTCAGATGATGGGTAGCGGGTCTCAGATGGGTAGTGGGTCTCAGATGGGTAGCCTTCCAAGAACAGGTAGTCGAACTCGGCGTGCGTCTTCTGCCTCGGTGGTGGCCTACACGGAACCCTTCATGATGACAACAGAGGCGGCAAGACACAGCCACTACGCCACTATGGGTCGTACTGCTCGCCACTCCTCACACTCCTCACACCCACCAGCACACACTACAGGTACAATAGGTTACTAATTACGTCAAAGCTAAATTGACAGTCTTCAGCAAGTCCCTCTCTTCATCTTGCTCTTCTGATTTCGATGTTGATGATGTGTGTGTGTTACGCTAAAGGGATGGTGTTTGTGTGTGTGTGTGTGTGTGTTATGGGCTTGGTGGTGTGTGTGTTTGTTTATTACGGCCTTGATGGTGTGTGTGTGTTACGGGTTTGATGATGATGTGTGTGTGCGTGTGTTACGGCCTCGATGGTGTGTGCGTGGATGTGTGTGTTAGTAAGAATTCATGTAAGTACTCCCTCCAACTACATATTTTCTGTGATTTTCCCTGCAACACTCAAGAGAAAATGATACTTTTTTAACACTAACTAAACAAGATTTTTTTTTTATTTGAGTGGCCACCAAAAGGGAAGCTCATAAATATACAAACACAACAACAACAGTCCTAACCCCCAAAAAAAACCTTCGTATCATTATCTCACATGATCTACAGTACTTCCACACATCTGAAATTCCTTATTTACTTTCTATATATTCGTGTGAGTGAGTGAGTAAGTGAGTGAGTAAGTGAGTGAATGAGTGAGTGAGTGAGTTAGTGAGTGAGTGTTTATTACAGTATCGATGCCCTTGTTTACAGTTTATTTCGTTCTTTTAATTAAAGGGGGATTCTCTTGTTTGTAAATTGGAAGGCTGCTGATTCCTCCTAACTCTACCAGCAAACACACACACGCTCAAAGGTACACTATAGGGAGAGAGAGAGAGAGAGAGAGAGAGAGAGAGAGAGAGAGAGAGAGAGAGATCCTCCTCATTCTCCTCCTCGATCTGCAGCAGCTGTTTTCGTGGCATAGTTCGGAGGAATCGCAAACCTTCCAATTCACGAACAAGAAATCCTCCCCTTAACTTTAAACCAGAGGACGATCGAGATAAATTTGTCATTATACTATAGTAAAGTCGTGATACGTAATCCCTGACCAGAGACGAACAGCAGGCACCAAGCATACCCTGCATTCGAACTCAGTCTCTATAGGTGTACAACCATGGGTGATAGTGCTTGACCAGGGTCCAAGGAGTGTTGGTGAGCAACTGAACAGAGTTCGAACAAGTGAATTTTCCAAACCATTCTCAACGTTGAGAGAGGTTTAGAAGACTCACTTTTTCGAACTCTGTTCAGTTACTCTCCAACACTCCTTGGACCCTGGTCAAGCACTATCACCCATGGCTGTACTGGGTGGGGGAAAATGAGCAATACCAAGTGATTCGAAGCTTTCTACTCCTCACACTCTGGTCAGAAATTATGTGTTACGAGTGTACGGGCCTGTAGACTTACTCCATATCCATTCCTTATAGTGGAGGCATATGGAACCATCAGACGAGGTGTGACGAAGCAACGAGAATCAATAGACCTACAGGCACACACTTCCTTCCAGCCCAAACACAACCCAGACGTCAGAGGCATACAGTGGAATGAGAAAGATGAACTCTCTCCTCCTAGGTAAGCAGCTGCATAATGGGGTACACACACAGCTCACCTCTTCTTTGGTTCATTAATTATTGTATTGTTAGTTTAGTACTCGTAATAATATTTATGTATGTATACTCGCAAATCCTCGTTCTCCCCCCCCACCCCCACATATACACACATACACACACATACATATATACACACATATATACACACACACATATATACACACACACATAATATATACACACACACATACACACACATATATACACACACACACGTATGGTCCAGCAGATGCCCAACACAATCCCTATCCCACCCTGAGTCAAAGTTTAAAGCCTGCACAGATCTAGAACAGGGCTGATTCTGGACAACAGCCCACTCAAAGCCCCCATTAATTGGTTCGAAATGTGTGTGGTTCGTTGGCCTCGTGAAATCTCCTGCTTCAGATTTCGGACTTCGACTTTGCATGGTGGACGAGAAGAGATTTATGAAGGGGGAAATTTTGTGTTGGTAAATCTAGACTAGAGCAACTGCATGCATCCTCCAAACTATTCCAAGCAACAGAACACCATTATTTTTACTCTTCTGGTTCTGTTTTCTGGCATACTTTGGAGGAATCAAGGTACTCTAAAGTAAAATATATTCCCTTAAGACCCGCCATACATTTCTCTCACCGTTTCTCCTTCTCCAGGGAAAGTGAGGAGAGGAGGAAACAACAGGCTTTCTTCGATAAACTCACCCCTGTGTCATCCCTCGGCGGAGACGGGTAAGAAAAATGTAAACACTAGCCAGTACATTCGTGAATCGTGATACGTAATCCCTGACCAGAGACGAACGGCAGGCACCACACACACACACACACATACCCTGCATTCGAACTCAGCCTCTATATGTGTACTGAGTGGGGAAATGAACAATACTACACACACACACACACACACACCCTGCATTCGAACTCAGCCTCTATATGTGTACTGAGTGGGGAAATGAACAATACTACACACACACACACACACCCTGCATTCGAACTCAGCCTCTATAGGTGTACTGAGTGGGGAAATGAACAATACCAGGCGATTCGAAGCTTTCTACTCCTCACACTCTGGTCAGAAATTATGTATCACGAGTTTATAATATACTGTAAACCACCTTATCTGTTGAATAGGAACTCGTCGGCATCCCACCCCATGTAGCCTAATAATTAACTTTCCGCCTCCATCACTACTTTATACACATGAAGGATTCTACATGTATTTTTCGCCTATTTTCTTATCTCTAGATATAGTATGCACTTAATCATTTCAGCATTAACATATACTGTAATCCTAAACATACAGTGGTTACAAATAAGTTAAAATTAAATATCATCTTCTAATTTATTGCAAACAGCTGCCGTACTCACTCACTATTCAAAACAACAAAACATCATGACAGAACGTGAAAACATTAAACAGCAATGTGTTTGAGTTATCCATATGTGATTGAAACTTTTGTCCACGACTGTACTTGAAGGAGTGAGTGAGGGAGATGCATGTAGAAAGATAATGGGTGTATGGGGAGGGAGGGAGAGAGGTGCTTTGGGTGTAGGATATACAGTATTGTGCAGTGAATATGGTAGGTGTATATGAATGTGGGATGGAAGCAGTGAAGGTTTTTCAAGGATGAAAAGTAGATATCAAGAAGGTATGGGGAAGGAGGGAAGGAAATATCCATGAAGAGAGATGTAAAAAGAAGATGTTTAAGAAGTGGTCGCCCCAAGAACAAGAACAAAAACAAAAACAAGAACAATAATTACGATAAAACATAGAGCTCTCGGCTTAGGTCGGAGCTAAAAATATTATGAGAGGTGTATAGAAGCTAAAGGAAAGGAGTTAGGGACAAGTTTGAGATGCACGTATGATATATAAAGTACTAATGTGAGGAGAGTGTGTTTATGGACTATATATGGTGTGTATGTTTATAAGGGGAACGAGTGAGGATCTGTGGGAAGGAAGGAAGGGAGGGGGTTGAGTTAAGGAGGTGGTGGTGTGACGGCAGGACACTATACAGGAAGAAGCCTCATCAGTGGAGTAGGGGTACATAGACGTGGGTGGTGGGCAGGAAGGAGGGCAAGGTGGGTAGAATACTGGCATGAAAACTGTAGTAGACTGTATTGTTCACACACACACACACACGCACACACACTTCTCATTTATAGTAATAATGGTGTAGTTAAATTGAGTTAAAAGTTCTGCTGGTAGACTCGTAGAACATCAGGGGCTGTATATATCAAAACAGCAGTGCCCATGCCATCAGTAGGGTAAAACATTTTCATAAACTAAAGTCACGGGAGAAGAAAAGGATGATCTGTCTGATTCTTAAGATATTTGTGCATTATATAAAATTTTGTGTGTCATTTTATGTACAGAACAACAGACGAAACTACGGTAGGGTTCTAGGTAATAGGTGGCTAAGGAAGAGTTAAGAGGCTTCAGCATTAAAAATTTTGAGGGTGTTTATAAAGCTTAATAATTACATCACAAACGCGTGCATTTGCATGTGTGCAATGTTGATTTCGAGATGTCACAACTCACAAGCAGACTACGAGACAACATTCTCTTCTCTGCTCAGACCCACAGTTCACTATTTCACCCCTAAAACGCACTATGTACCATTTACCAGAAGAGGAAACTAGGCATACATAGCACTGTGAGATCTGTAAATTTAAAACAATGCAAATTTTTCCCATAATTACCAAAAAAAAGGTGGATAGGTAGATAGGTGCGCATGGCAAAGTTCACTTGTTGTTTGATCAGTGTTTGTTTACAGTTGATGGGCTGGGTCGAAGATGAGTAATGTCACAATATAATGCCTTATTACAGGTATTAGCTTCTCGCATCACATGAACAGGTGAGTGTATGAGGTGTGAGGAAGGTAGGAGGTGGGAGATAATGAGCAGAGGAACTCACAGACTCACACAAATAAAACTTTTAACTTAAATATAAATAGAACTTAGTCGGTTGTCATTTATTTCTACTTTTACCCAATTTACGTTAGTTATTAAGCGATGTATAGCTAAACACACACATACATACACACATACATACTTAAATATATACATACATACATAAAATTCTAATTACGAGGTAGTGGGTGAAGGTATACTATTGAAATAAGTTGCGTTATAATATTCCTGACCCAATAAGCATGCATACATTTTAATACCCAAAAAAAACGTACATAGAATTCTAATACCGAGGTTGTAAGTTATGTTATGTTATTGAAATACATTAACTTACAATACTTAAAATTATAATAATGAGGTTGTAAGTGAGGTTATGTTATTGAAATACATTACATTATAGAATACCTATTCCTCATAATATTGTGAGTGCTTTCATCCTGGGTATAGTTCAAGTTTAAGTTTAAGGTCCCGCAGAGGGCTGCTCGTGGGCAGCATAATATGCGGGGGATTTAGGGATCCAGGGTAGGATTAGGAAGGGGGTTAGGATGAGGGTGGATTGGGTCAGGGACTAGGATTGGGGAGGTAATGATTGGTGATCCTATTTCTAAACTTGTCAAGAGTGGGGCTATTAACTATATGAGATGGGAGATGATTCCACTCTTGGATGCTGCGGGGAAAGAATGAGTGCCTAAATATATCAGTGCTTGTCTGGTATGTATGGTATATTAAGTTGTGGCTGCCTCTAGTGGATCGTATACTTGTAGGGTGTAGGTATGTGTCTTTGTCTATGTCAACTAACTTGTTTGTGATTTTGTATATCATCTGTTGTCTGTGTATTTGTCTTCTTGTTGCCAATTGGTCTAGTTTTGTGTCTTGTTTAAGCAAAGTGACTGATGTAGTGATGTATAGTTAGTGGGTAAGTTAGTGAGTAATAATTTGCTATATCCACAAGTTGATATTGTAAGAGAGTAGGCCTAAATTACATTACTCTATTGCCATTTAAATTTGTCAAGATCAATACTAAGTTAAGTAATACCTGGTACTGTCCTTATTATAACATAAGTAAATTTGACCCATTTGTTCAGAATCAATAATTTTCAGTTTCTCAGTTAGTATTGCCTAACTTAAGTTACCTTTGCTTTCTCCTTCTTAGTAGGTATATATAGGCTATATATGACTATGGCTGTTTCCCTCTCAAGTATATTATCTTTCCATTCAGATTTAAGGTGAAAATTAGATGATAATAAGACTGGTAGTAAAGCAGTGGCAACAATAAACCTATTCCAGGGTGAACATGGCGACTGAGCGTGTGACAATCACTGACGCCCTGAGCAATGTCGATGTTTTGGATGACCTGCCGCTGCCGGACCAGCAGCCGGTCATTGAGGCACAGGCTTGCTCCGTTGTCTACACTGCTAACTTCGACACCAACTTTGAGGACCGCATGGCTTATGTCACTGGGGTGGCCAAGTATATGGAAGAGGCCGCCACACATGCCGAGCTGGTCAGTCTTTCTCTGGGTTCTCCTGTGTTCATTGATATGAATTAAACAATAGTATTATTTGGAGACAGATGGTTAACACGTTACTATAAATACTTAATGTACTTTTTGAAGGTTGTCATATGCTGTACCATATATTAATCGTTTGTCAAATGTGAACATAGATACTTTGGTCAACTGTTGGAGTATGGCACTTGGTATAATTGTCTTTTCATTATACTGAACTTCAGTTTTTCAGATACAAAAAAGGCTATATTACAATATTTTCCAGTAACTAAGTTATATCCTCTTGTTATTCTCTTTAGTTTATAGGAAAATTGCTCTTTTTTAATATTAATTTGGACCTTTGTACTGTATTCACCCTTAAGATCAAGAACTATATAAGTACTCAATTAATTGATGCATCTAGAATGATATAGAAGTGATGACTTGTTTCCCATGAAACTGAGAAACTCACTTAATTTATGTACTTCAGAACAAACTGCTAGAGGAAGGAGAGCAACATGCTGTGATGTTGTACACGTGGCGGTGCTGCTCCCGTGCCATCCCTCAACCCAAGTCCAATGAGCAACCCAACCGTGTTGAAATATATGAGAAGACTGTTAGAGTGCTTTCTGATGAAGTCAAGAAGCTTACTAAATTTATGAATTTTCAGGTATGATGTAGTAGTCCTTCCATTTATCTAGGAGTTTCATATTGAAATAATGTATTTGTCTGTAGCATTACAATAAGCTTAAATATTTTGTTTGTTGAGTAATGCATTTATCATCTTAGTAAATTTTAATTATTTTCTTGCCAATCAGATTGCTTGAATAAAGTTTTTCAGTTTATAAGTTAAATTTATATTCTGAGAACAATTACATATACTTGAGATATGCTATAAACTGTGTTGAATAATTTCTCTGTAATTGTGGGATTTAGTTTTTACAAGTAACTGTCCAGTGATTTATTATATTAAACTGTAACCATTACACTTACTTTACCCGTATTTCTGTTTGGACAGCGCAAGGCAATTGATGTGTTTTGCACACAAGTGAAACGACTATGCCACCAAGAGAAGCGAAAAGACTTTGTGTCAGAAGCATATCTCTTAACACTTGGAAAGTTCATCAATATGTTTGCAGTCTTAGATGAACTGAAAAATATGAAGTCTAGTGTCAAAAATGATTACTCCACATACAGAAGGTAAGATCTGGAGAAGGTTGTGTATGGACTGTAGCATTCTAAATTATTTTATTGGTATTTATATTTGGCTAATGCATATACTATAATTATAACTTAATTGCAAATTATAGGTATCAGCTATAACAGTTGAAGAAAAGAGAACCAGTATGAGCCACAGCTCTGTCCCATATACCTACTGTTACATGCCCACAGGATTTAAAATAGTAATATTGTACTGTACTTTGTTCATATAGTTGCCATTTTTATACAGCTGTTATTGCCTACACATACAGTAGTTGCATTGTACTGTGTGTTTTCATTTCAGAGCTGCCCAGTTTCTGAAGGTGATGAGTGATACCCAGTCTCTACAGGAGTCACAAAACCTCTCTATGTTTCTGGCTACACAGAACAAGATTAGAGATACACTTAAAGAAAAACTGACTGCCATAGCGTCATATGAAGATCTTCTATGTAAGTAGTTGTTGGGTAGTTAATGTGTAGTAAGTGGGTTTTACTTTTCAATATTGTTGTTAATTCATGCTTTTTTGTGAGCCTTATGTTGTACTGGGGAATTGGAGGTTAAAGATTTATCCAAACTTTGTCAGAAAACATGATTGGTGATATTTTGGGCTCATGTTAACTAAATCTGTACTCTACAAAGCTGAGAATTACAAAGTATGTTTTGGTGTGTTCAGCCTATGTAGCCTCCCATCTAATGTTTTATGGATTTTCTCTTTAATGAATGTTTCTTTTATTAAAGGCAAATGTAGTAAGATGTTGATGAAATAGAAATTGCTGGAGACTGCCACAAAAGCAGACCACCTACTCTGAGTCTATATTTTCCACAGTTTAGCAGGAATTAGGGGCCCCCAATTCTCAAACAGAGTCATACCACCTTTAAACAGGATTGTGATTAAAACTGAGAACAAATGAATAATAGGTACCCAGACACTTACTTTATGTCATGTTTGTTCAAGATGTACCGTACACTGTAACTGATCTTTCTTCAATAGGTGACGTGGTGAACATCAGTGTACACATGTTTGAAAACCACATGTACCTCACACCCAAGGAGAAGCAAATGTTGGTGAAAGTTATGGGCTTTGGTCTATTCCTGATCGATTCAGAAATCTGCAACATCAACAAACTGGACCAAAAGAAAAAGATCAAAATAGATAAAATTGACAAAATATTCAAGGTAACTATACGAGTATAAGTGACCTGTGATAATATTGGCAAATCAAGAGCTACTGGTATAGTTCTAAACTGTGGTAAAGTCATGTTGTCCTCAGGTGTTGATGGGGTTTTGTATAATCGATATTTGGTTACTTTTATTACAGATACTTTAATCATTGATATCTACTTTCCAAACCACGGTGTCTTTGATTATATATTTTTTATTTGGAACAAATTTGTTGACAGCATTCTCTATCCAACAGAACCTGGAAGTAGTACCATTATTTGGGGACATGCAGATTGCTCCCTTCAACTACATCAAACGGAGTAAAAACTTTGACAACAAGATGTGGCCCTTGTGTTCAGCCACCTCCACCAGCCCCCAGGCTGACCTCATGTGCCACCTGCCCCGCATCAGGGACGAACACATCAAGTATATCTCAGAACTGGCCAGATATAGCAATGAGGTGAGTTGGTATAGGGTATGTTATGCACATGTCTTCAAGTTTATATCTCAGACCTGGCCATATGTATTCTAACACAACCTAACCTAAAGTAATACCTATCTTGGTAACAGGCATTCGTATATATAGTATTTTTTTTATTATTGAGTAAAATAACCCGGGTTCTTTGAGAATGAATAAAGTGAAAAAGTTAAAGGGACAGAGACATGTTAGCAGATTGTAAGCTACTGATTCCTCACACTTGGCCAAGAAACAAAATACCTTTGTTTTGGTGATCAGTTTTTGCACACAACTTGAAAAAAGAATCTGTTATAGTACCTCCACATTATCAGAATATTCATATCTCACTTCAAATCATTGCAGGTAATAACAACATACAAGGAGACAGCAAGGACCGACGCAGAGAACAAGGATATATCCGAGCTTGCCCTGCGTGGCCTACAGCTTCTGAGTGAGTGGACAAGTGTGGTGACAGAATTATACTCTTGGAAACTGCTCCATCCCACTGACCACCACTCCAACAACCACTGCCCTGTCGATGCTGAGGAATACGAGAGGGTGAGTGCTCTTTTCACTACTGTACTGTGTGTTAACTCAATATATTTTCTTTGCATGGAAGAGTTTGAGGTTTTGGTACCGGTGAATGGTATGACTTTGTAATGACACATGTAACACTCCTAGACAAACAGACTAACATTCAAGATTTACGGTTATCAATTATTATGTCGCTGTAAATCTTAAATGTTAATCCGGTGAACTATTTCAGGCCACCCGTTATAACTACACAGATGAGGAAAAGTTTGCACTGATTGAGGTAATAGCGATGATCAAGGGGCTACAGGTGCTGATGGCCCGCATGGAGACAGTCTTCCTTGATTCCATCAGGCGCAACATCTACCAGGAGTTGCAGGACTTTGTGCAGCTTACTCTCAGAGACCCACTCCGCAAGGCCATCAAGAACAAAAAGGAATTGTTGAGAACGTATGTAATCATGTCCAATATAGGTATTCACATACTAATTCTAAACAACAAAAATGATGTACACATTATTGAAATTTTTTATAAGTTTGATAGATATAAAAATTGTTGTACATTTGCAGACATGAAAGTTACAACTGTACAGCTGCAGACAATAATATCCATCCATATTGAGGTGACTCATGTAAACATTTGATAGCTTCCATCTGTTTGTTAGCTGGGAATCTTTCAAATAAAGTAGATTAAACAGCATCTTATTTACAACAAACAGCTGCTAACTATTCAAAACAATAATATCACATGAGAATGTGAAAGCATTAGTCAGCAATTGGTTTGGGTTACCCATATGTGTATTGAAACTCATGTCCACGACTGTACAGTATATGTGAAATTCTGAATATATGCATTTATCTTGGTGCTTGATTTTGTTGCAGTATTTGGCTTTGGAACAATTTTAGGTAGATTTATGATCAACTCTGATTCAGTATATGGTAGTTATATAAATATGCCTAATGTAGCCATTAATTAAAAAATAGTTTGATAGAAAAAATTCCTGGGGAATCTAAAGATTAATTAAAAGTAATGGTATTGTAATATTATTTTCTTTAGGTCAGCTCTTGATGGTGAATTTTTAACTATGGTGTGTGTGTGTTTATACAGGATCCTGGTATCTGTGAGAGAAACAAGTGCTGACTGGATGAAGGGTGTGGAGCCACCTGAGGATCCTGCACTCAAGGGCAAGAAGGACCCTGACAATGGCTTTGAAATTAAAGTCCAGAGGAGGAATGTTGGTCAGTCTCATTTGTCTCTCACTCACATACTTATGTACTCTTATTCTCACTCACAATTTTGCTTATTCACTCTCATTCATTCACGTGCTTGCTCACTGATTCGTTCATTTACCTCCACTTTAGATTTGAATTTTCTTAATACATAACCACTGAGTGATGTGTAATTACTCCAAGTATTGTTATTCTTTATTTAAACTTATCATGTTTTCATGTCAGTTCATCCACTTCATGCATTTATCTCACCCTTTTTTACTTTCAAGTTTTCAGTTTGATAGTAATATAAAATAATAATTAGAGCATATTTATTGATCAGGAGATATATGCAAATCATTTGCTGCTTGAATTAGATTCATTTTATTATGAAATCAGAAACCCTTTCAAGGAAACAAATCTTGAAGAAAAAGAACTTTATAAGGGATAAATAACTATGTGCAAGGAAATACTGTCATATTGTCAGAAGATTTCAGTATGATAATTATTATCATACCAATATTCCTCAACTCTCCAAGTCCCTAGGAGTAGTTGTTGTTATTGTTGATGTTCTTCTGGGGTAGAATAGCCTCCTGCAGCAGTGGAAAAAAAATAAAATAAAGAGCCTCTGGTTGCTGTACACCTCATGTTGATTTTTAATCCATGTGGGCAGATCAAGTCAAATCCAATTGAAAGTGACCAGATCCTACAACAATCTTAATTCTAGCCCTGTAGGGGATGGCTAGTGTGACTCCTATATTAGTAAGAATGCTATTGATTTTCATAGTCATAAACCATTTTCAATTCATAGGAACAAAAAAGTACTTCCTAGCACCAGAAGTTTATAACATCAGCTGCAAAGAATGCTACGGTAATTTTGCAACCTTGTACTAATATTTTGATTCCCCAGGTCCGTCATCAACCCAGTTGTACATGGTTCGCACTATGCTTGAATCCCTCATCTCTGATAAGTCCGGGGGCAAGAAGACACTGCGCAAGGAACTTGATGGCCAGCACCTGTATCAGATTGATGACTTCCACAAAACATCCTTCTTCTGGACCTATCTCATCAATTTCAGTGGTTAGATACATACATTTACCATGTCTGTAATGTTTAAATTCATTAGCATAAATAGCATATATTTGACAAATTTACTTGAACATGAAGTTTCTGATTGTTGTAGTAGTACAGGGATTTAGCAAATTTTAGTTCTATACAAAACATTATAAGTGAATGCAAGGGAGGTTTATTTCCCTAGACATTCTGTGTCTCAGTTTGTCATTTACCTATTTTTTTGTACTGGGCTTAGAGTCCCCCACTCCATAGAAAGAGATATTATAATTTGTGGTTATAATCATAATCAAAGGAGTAGTAGTACAGTAGTAATAGTAATAATATTCATAGTGTTGGCCACAATTCACAGTGACATGAACCCAGTTTATTTTTGTAACAAACTTAGATGATCATCTGTTTATGAATCTTGGTGAAGAGGGGAAGGAAAATGCTGTATTTGTGGTTCAAGCTACATACAGAGGTTGATTAAAGTTTAAGTATTACAAGCATTATGAATTTTATGTATGTACTGTAGTGTTAGCACGCCTTTAAGTCATAGCCAGGTGTTTGCACATTGCTCATCATGCACAGCAGTCTTTTTTCATATATTTCAGCACTTGTTTCCATTAGTGTATACCGGTAAGTGTTATATTCACTAGGATTGTTGTTGTTTTGAACAGAGACACTGCAGTTCTGTTGTGACCTGTCCCAGCTCTGGTACCGAGAGTTCTACTTAGAGATGACCATGGGACGTAGAATACAGGTAAGCCACACTCTTGTCATGTACTTGCCAATATAATTTGATTTACAGTTTCAATAAAAGATAGAAAAAGTATTGTTTGTAAAAATATTTTCTTTGACACTGATGTGATGACTATATTTAGGGACTTACAGTGCAGGACTGTATATTCAAAATATGAATGAAAAACACTCTTTAAGGTATTAATGTCACCAATCATTAAAGGTAAAGTTTCCACCTTAAATTGTATTTTTCATGAACATGTTATCTCCTTATTTCCTTATTGAAACAAAACCTCATTCAGCTTTAAGTTCTCGTGTCATGATTGGGTCCCGTGACACAAATTTTTCAGATTATATACTGTATCAACTTGTCTTTAGATTTGGAAAGGGGAGGAATACTTAATATTGAAACTGAAAGGCATAGAAAAAACTATGTAAAATAACACCACATATGCAGGAGCCATCAGTGAATGTTTTGCCAGCAGCAGCAGCAAAACATTGCCCTGAATGTCTACTACTTGTTTGGTGGCTATTTTATAAATTAATCTAGAAATGGCAAGCCTTGTGCATGTTGGTTGGGTAATTCATTATGGTTTAAAATGTAGAAAATAATGTTTCAGTCAGTGTGAGATTTATCCTAAGTCAGACAGCTTTTAACCCTCTTGCATATGAGTGAAATATATTTTATAAAAGGGAAACAAACAGCTGTAGGAGGAGATACAAAGAAAAGTGGGTTAGGTGAACTATTGGAATATCACAGCTGATTCATTCATATTTAGTATCAGTAATATGCTGCATCCAACTTCCATAAAGTGCACTATTATGTAGAAGGTATATTTGGGATTAGGTTGGAAATGCTTCATACTCGTATGTGTAAATGTTGAGTAACTGATAAATGTCCATGTATGAGTGGGTTTTGTGGACAGTAACAGAAACAGTGCAAATTTGACAGGGAATGGGTATGGCGTATGGTCCCTTTGCACAGTAAAAATCTTGGCTTATTTTATTTTTTGGCGTGATCAATCCCACGATAGGACATACAGTATCTGGATGCAAGTGTACCATTCACATTATACTAGAGATGGCTGATATTAAAGTAGGGAGTAGCATATGATATCCTTAGCACTTCTTCAAGTTTTGATCATGGTGCTGCTTCTTACCTACCATGAAAAGGTAAATCCTTTCATATCTCTCAGTCTTGTGACTTGTAATTAACACCCAGTACACGTAATTTTATTTAAGAGTAAAGTCAACAGTGTCTCTTGCTTGGAACTTGTGTGTAATATCAAGATTTTTTTTTTTATATCATAAAATCTTGTATGCTATATTCCTGCTGATGTTCTTTTTGGGTGTAGTTCATGAACCATTAATGTCTGGTGAGATCTCTAGAACTGTAATCTCTAAGAAAATGCTAATAAGTATACAAGTTTCATAGGAAAGAATGGCCACATGCACATTTTGCTTTGCTCATTTCCAGAAATTTCTTATTTCATTTCTCGTTGACTCAGTAGTTTGTGGCTTAGTTCTCAGGTGTTTCATATACCCTCTTTTCACCTCTTTTTCACTGGAAAGTTTTCATAGCTAGACTGATTTATGTACTGTATAGATATTTGATAGATAGATGCAAAGATAGATAAAGTGTATACAGTCGTGGTCAATAATAATCATCCACAATATGAGTAACTTGAACAAGTTGCTGTCTAATATTTTCATGTTCTCATGTGATGTTGTTATTTTGAATAGTGAGTTGTTGTTGTTGTTGTTGAAGTTGAAGTTCCTCAAGCTGTCTGACCGAGCAGCCCAGAGCTCTGTATTGAGAGTATCTGATTGAAGTAAATTAGAAGATGCTGCTCAACCTATTTATTGGAAAATTTCCCAGCTAACGAGCAGAGGGAAATTATAAAACTTGTACATGAGTCATTCCAATGTGGATAATTATTATTGACCACAACTGTACATAGGCTTTAAAGCATAAATTATGTTATCTACAAAAACATGATACAGATTTTTTCTGGTAAATGCAAGATGTATTGTAACTTATATGTCCTCAGATTGAATGAATAACAAGCTATGGTGCTGGGTAGTATGTTATCTTTAGTAAGTGTGAAACTCTGAAAGTGACCTTACAAATAATTGCTGTGGGAGGGAAGTTAAGATTGCTTCAATTATGCTGTTCTGAACATGGGAAAAATGGGCGTGAGTGAATGATACTGAAGTGTGTGCAAGAGGGTTAATGTTACTTTTTTATAGATGCATTCTATATTATGTTCCTACTGCTTCAGTATGATTTTAGTGCAATTTTGTAGTTAGCTGTTTCATGTGTGTAGAGAAGCTCCTTCATTCACTTTCCCATCATCCTAGTAAAGTTACACTATTTGTATTGTCGTATCATAGCTGTGGTTGTCACATTTACAGATGCTGCACCAATGGTATGTGAAATGAAAGCATATATTGTATACAGGGTGTCTCAGTAGGAAATGCCCTGTAATTGAGAGAAGATGGATATTTTAAACTAAAATTTTCTTTGAAAAGATATCCAAGTCTTACCAGTTATTGATATAGTGTATAGTGTATAAATATTTAAATGAAAGTGTGCAGCTGCTCAGCAGGACACCTTCCTCCTCAATGTCCATCATTGAGTAATTTCATTGATGCCTTTTTAAATGGGAAAGATCCACAAGGAAAAAGGATGTATTTATCCAAGATTTTATCCAGGACTGAGAGTGTTGCTAGTCCACCACATGAGACTATTTTACTCCCTGAAATTAGGAGGCTGGTTGGTGATGGTAACCCCCCTCAGTAGCTGTGTGTACCACAGACAAAGTGCGTATCACTTAGCATTGACTCAATTATCAAATTACAGCTTGGATAATCCAATTGAATGAATGTCTGATGATATAAAATGTTTTACTAGAGGGCCAGATTTAATAGGGTAGTATCCTTTTGGTTCATTGGAGAGCCTTGATTCCTCCAAAGTATGCCAGGGAACAGGACTAGGTTAACAAAAATAATAGGGCTGTGTTGCTTGCAATACTGTAGTTTGAAGGAATTGGTTACTCAAAATTTACCAACACTGCACTGTCCCCATAATGTTTAGAACTATACAAAAGTAGATGAGTGAAGATTGTCTCCATAGCTGTCGAGGTTTGAGAAAATATTTTTGTGAACTACTTTAGGATTTTTGTTTTTTTTCCAATTAACAGTTAGGGACTGTATGTTGACATACTACAGTAACTCAGCAGTATCGTAAAATGAATATTATTACTCGATTATCTCTTTGGATACAACTCAAGATATATCTATATTGAAATATCAGCCTGAAAACTATCTTAAACTATGAATGACCTGTTAATACCATTCTAAGGTTGTTTGTTATTGGTGTGCAGCATTTTGTGTGATATACCATATGTACACAGTGAGAGCATGTGGTAGTGTAGATTCCCTGTAGACTGTAGTGAGGCAGTAGTGAATTTGTCAGTGCCTTCAGTGTACTGTAGAGGAAAATATGGTTAAGCTTATGATAATGTGAAATGTTCCAGGCTAAGAGGCAACCAACCCAATGTGATATTGTGGTCCAGTTGTCTCTCTAGCCTGGAATACTTCATAAGATTATTATACAGTACTTATTTGTATTGGTGTGAAGGAGGGAAGTATATGTGTCGCAGAGAAAGGATCTATGTCATAGAGATTAGTTGTACCATAAGCTGATGTGCCAGAGAATATAATTGTAGTGATATGGATGTGGAAGAAGAAATTATTAGTGACATAGTGAACAGTGAACACTAATAGAGGATGTGGATGTGGAAAGTATGTCATAAAGAACAATTATATGTACAGTATAAGAATGGAAGAATTTGTCTTAGAATATGTACAGTGAGAGAAGTGTGATGTGCTATGGCTGCTTGTTATAGTAGAATTTTGTCTATCTACTTTTTATGTCATTAGTTCACTGCTGATTGTGTGATGGACAACTCATAATCTCTGGGTGAATTGTGAACTGACAAGTCATGGTTAGGAATTTCAGCATCACCTGTGGACTTTAACTCTCAGAGAAAGCAAGACTGACTGTAAGAAGAGTACTGTACTGTGAAAGTAATGACTGTTGTAGCTGGTAGGCATAAATCATAAATAGAAGAGAAAAATATTTGAAAACAAAAAAAAGTTACTTATGATGAGATGTATGAGATCATTAAACTGTTTTAAATTAAATTTGGCAGGTGAGCTGAACCTGGAAAATTCTTGTATGTGTGAAGTTTGAGGAAATGAATGTGTTATTTGAAGTATACTGGCAGAAGCATATGAAGATCCTTAACAGATACATATACATGTAGACACTCAAGATGAATCAAGTACATTTCACCAACGCACACTGATTCCTAACTTCTATCTATCTATCTATAGCTCTGACGCCTCGTTCCCTCCGGGAACTCCCCCCAAGGGGGTGGCCACGGCAGAAGTGTCTCCAGTTCTCCCTGTTCCAGCACTCCCTCCTTACTTGGTCAAGCCCTACTCTGCCCCTCACGTTTCTCTCCCTTACATACTCTTCCACTCTGTTCTGCCATCTGACCGGTGGTCTGCCTCTCACACCAGGTCCCACAACTTCACTTCCATACACCTTGCATTCTCTCTACATGTCCAAACCACCTCAGTGTACTTTGTTTCACTCTCTCAACCACTCCACACTCAATACCAATTGCCTTCTCACTCATATCACATCTCTCATACACACACTCATTACTTTCTCCATCCCACCTAGAAACTCTACATGCTCCTCTCAAGTAACTCATTTCCACTGCACCTATTCTAGACTGATGAGCCCTACTCCATGTTCATGTCTCTGATTCATATGTCAGTGTTGGCAGGATTATACTATTTCGTAGTTGCATACAGAATAGTCAGTACATAACTCAATGAAACCCAATGCATACTGAGGATGTGTATAAATAGGACATGGATAAGTGAAACTATATCATGTTAAGGTGTACAGTGAAAGTTTACTGTACTTTATTTTTGAGTGTATAGTCATGAACTTGAATATTTTAGGATAGCCAGGAGCAGGTACTCATTCCCTGTCACTACCAGTACAGTACAGTATACATCACCCAGACATGCATTCCAGTAATGCTCCAAGTACAGACTGCCATCTTGTAGCAAATATTTAATCTTAATTTCAAGAAGGGGATTCTGCATATGCACTAATAACCAAACTTTTGTATCATGGTATGTATAACTTTTTTTATTTGGGAGGGACTGTATAAGAGCAAAATTATGTTTAAATATAATATATTGGAGGAGGAACACCACTGACATACAGTACCTGTGATTTTTGGAAGCTTTCCTGTCTATGTATTGGAGGCTGCTGATTTCTCAGAACTGCACCACAAACTGACTCACTCAGTAAAGGTGTTCTGTTGTTACAGTTAGTGGCCTCCAATTTACAGACAACATTAGCACAAGTTCTCTAAGCCCACATGTGGCTAATCATTGCAGATAAATAGAGTCAAGTGGGAGTACAAGTACTAAAACTCTACATTCAATTATTTACATAGTTCAGCCAAGCTGTCATAAATTTAAGAGGCTTACTGTAGATGCTATGAAACTCTTTATGTGTACTTATTCCTCCAAACTGTGCCACAAAGCAGACCAAACTAAGAATATATTGGGGTAGTCTGTTTTGTTGTACAATTTGGAGGAATTGAGAGCTTCCATATTACCCTGAACTTTTCCATCTCTGTCTGTGGTATTTTATGCTGCTACAGTAATTGATGAAAGTCTTGTTCAGTACTGTATGCTAAAATATCTAAACACCCCTAAGTAATGCTGTCTATAGGACCCATGTAGATACGTATATTGCAGTTTGTTTATCTGAAGCTGACAGTAAGCTTACACAACCGGTACCATTGCCCTGTATTTGATTGGTTTATATAACCACCAGTCACATATAGGCCATTCCTGTATCAGTTGTGGACATGTACACTCACTGACTATAAAATCTAGCCCGCCTGTGTCGAAGCCCGAGATCTGAATGAAGCAGGTGGTTTCTGCTTCCACCCAGACAATGCTTCAGACTTTAACTGAGGTGGGCTAGATTTTATGGTCAGCGAGTGTACCATCAGCTGCAGAATAGACACACTATGCAGTACTGTAGTTAGATGTGCTTATAATGCACCATATATCTAGAATAATGTTTTCTAATTTTGTGTTTACGTAATCTTCTAATGCGATAGAAAAATTAAAACAGTACAGTAGTGATTTGTCTGGTCTGAATATGCTAATTGTGCACAAAAGTCAAGTCCCTACTGTGCTGGACTATTTTACTCTTCATTCCATTGATATACTTTGAAAATCAGTCTGGTGAATTTGAAGCAATAAGAACTGATTACTGTACTGTACTTTATGAGGGTGAAATCATCAGTTTCATTTGTTTTGGATTCACCTCATATATTTTCCAGGTCTGCTTAAAGGAAAATGTGATAGAGCCAACTTGACTTCTTTGCACAATATTGTTATCACTGTCATACATTTTATGTGTTTCTTTATACTGTATCGGATCCTGTTGTTTGTTCATCAGATCCTCCTGTTTAGTCTGTGAGAACCTTTTTGAACAAATTTCTCGTACATTGGTGTCTCTCATTTTTGTTTTTCGTTAAACTTTTCTTTCTTTTTCGAGCAGTTTATACAGGGTTGGAATGAAGATGATGATCATGATGATGATTGTTCATCTTTCAGGTTTTCCTTTTGTGTCATTTGCTCTTCTCTAGTTCCTATTAGAACACATTTTATTACAGCCAAAAAGGTAGATTAATTGAATGTCGTATTAAGTATGTTAAGATAAAAAACAGGCTTCCTGGAGACCAAGGGTTCCTTCAAATTATGCCATTTATAAAACTCAGTGTAGGTACTACTTAATGGCACAATTTGGAGGATTCAGAAGCCTACATTTTGCAGACAAAATCCCACTCCCTATAAATACTGCTTTAATTTTTCAGCTATTTGAGGTTTCTCTTCATTTGTTTCTATACAATAAATTTGTGTCAGTGATTTGCCGTTGTTTGTTTTTGTTTTACAGTTTTCTGCAGTATTTAGCTTCAAGACATTTTTATATCCTGTTTTTCTCTAATTTAATGGTGAAATTTTCCAGATTTTTTTTTTTTTTTTTTTTTAATTTGATGTGGTACTGTAGTTAATTGGTGGGAGCCTTATTGACTGAACTTTGATTTTGGTTAGTGGTTAGTTCTGTTTGTCTTACACATCTCTGTATTTATCCTCAGGTAATCAGTATTTCTCCCTTTTTTTAACTTTCTTATTTCATGTTGAATTTTTCCCATTTCTTTGTGGTATATAAATATACAGTATATAGGTACAGTACTATCCTGACAGATTGTTGAAGGGTAACTACTGATTGAGCTGGGAGTGGAAATAATTCAGAGTCATAATAAAACCACCATGTCATTACTTCCCTCCCAGTGCTCTGAATTATTAATAACTATGCCTCCTGTATGATAATTACAGGACTTCAGAATGCTTGGAGCTGTAGTACAATTGTCTCAGTAAACTTTAAAAATCCCTGGGTGTCAATATTTGACAGTACAGTACTTGTACTGTATGTATTACAGTATCAGTTTACTGGTCCACTTTAATGAATGAAGGTACTGTACTTGACAAACCAAAACATTTATTTCCCTTTAAAATATAATACTTACTCATGTGTCACAGCCACAGTTTGATGGAGAAGGCAACACTGTTAATGTAGAAACTCTTTCCGTTATTCTCTAAAGTACAGTACAGTACAGTATCTGGGATGCTCGTCTTCTTGCATATTCACTGTACAGTACATTAAATTCTTAATACCATACTATATAGCCTTGTCAACAGCAGAATGCCCCTCCATACTCTGAAGTATAAACAATTGCTCAGCTTCCTGCAGTGGGTTGGGCAGGCTAGTTGCCCTCCCAGCTTTTGTCAGTGGTGATACCTTGACTGACTAGTGTTGCTTTGTGGTTCCAATCCTCGGTACGTGCCTCACCTTGCGGACTTTCCCTCTTTTTGCCCCTGTGTGGTGCACCTGGCTGCCTAGACGTGCACAGTGGAGCACCAGCACAATGACGAATGCAAAGACTTGGTGGTCATGGAGAAGCGTATCCAGGTATCACCCTAAAGGCATCTCTCTCATTTTGTTCCTTGATTATTGTTGTTGTTGTTGTTGTTGTGCTTGACGTGCCTGTGCATGCTTCATATTTTTTTGCATCTGTTGTTCCTGCAGTATTTCCTTGTTTTCCTCTTAGTTTCCAGATTGGTTGGACTTTGAAATATTGCAGTATATATGCAGTTTACACTAGTGTATTTTTGAAGCTGTCTTCAAACTGTGAAATATTACAGTACTGTATATACCTAATGTTCCTTTGAAGCTGTCCTAAAACCGTGCAATAGTAAACCTTAGTAATTGGTATTCGTGCATTAATTCCTTGTTATTAATTATTTCACAGACTAGGCTTAAAATATCATAAACTAAACATTATAAAGCTGCATCTTGTTATAAGATATGTATCTTTCTTTAAAGACCCTCACAGTCATTGTGTAGAAAATAATCTTCCAAGGAATTGAACCATGACCTACTGTATTACAGCACTGATTCAGTGTTGTACAGAATGACTTTAATTGTCATACTGGACTTTTCTGTTAAATGTTCCCAGTTGATTCCAAAACTTTCTATAACTACTTAGGTCTACTTTAAGGATTGGAATCTTACAGTATATATAAATGAACTATGCAGTGATCAGGTATCTAAAGTTTTTGTGAATATCTGATAACTGTAGTTAACTCATAAGCTTTAAAAAAATAATGTCCATTACCTTATCCCTATTCTCCAGTTTTCCAGCAAGCGTGGCCTTTATTATTAAGGTATATCATACACTAGAGTGTAAATACAGTATTTGTAATATAATATTTTAACAGATTTGCCAATAATAATTTTGAATGAAAAGTACAGTTCATATCTGGTACTGTACCTGTTATACTGTGCTTTATGCCAGAGTTTATATTGAGTTTACAGTGTGTATTTCTGTAGCTGGTAGTATGTATCCACAGCTGATATCACTTCATTGTATCTGATTGACTGATATTCAGCCTCTAACACTCATATGACGAGGTTTGAACAATCAACAGTCACGGTTACTGGTTGTGATATTGGATGTGGACATTTACAGTCCGTTACAGACAAACAAGCTGTTGTTTTCATGTATGGTTAATTACCAGTATACTTTTTGTTGATTGCAACATTTTTGCCTGGTATTGGAAAGTTTTGTTGTGTATATTACTTTCTCCTATTTTTTCTGCAGCGGAGGAAAGTGTTTGCTCTCAGAGTATTGTTTATGAGTTATTTGTTCACTTTCCCTTGTGTTTGAAGACTAGTCTTCTTCTGTTAGCAGTGAACAATAGGGAGTTTAGTGTAAAGAAGCAGACATGAGAGTATGATATTGTTGGCAAATTTAATACTATTGGTTCCTCCATTATGTAACACAAAGCAGAACCTGAGTTCAGTATGGAAGGAGCCTGTCTTGTGGCACAATTTGAAGGAATTAGTTGCCTACAGTTTGCCAACATTATCTGACTCTCCTTAAATAGACCTTTAGTATACTGTTAAAGAGTATTGATATAATATCAGTTTGCATCTTGTCTTGTCGTACCAGACATTACATCTTGGTAAATTGTCCATATCTCGTAATTCAGTTTAGGGATGCTGTACAGCAGTCCTTCTCAGTCATTTTTTGTTGTAGTGGTCAGTTAATGTCTGTAGTCAATACCATATTGCATATGTGTATCTGATTGGCTGATTTTTAACTCATAACTTGTGAAAGCTGAGCTTCAATCAGTCATGGTTACTCTTTATGGTAATGACTTTGGACATTGCCATTAATCACAGGAAAACCAACTCTAGCAAAGAATGAACCACTTTTTTCCCTCAGTTTACCATTCTATGAGTCTACAGGTAACTTTAGTCTGCATCTTGGACTTGGTTGCTGTTCCAGACTTGTTGTACACATTTGATAACTTAGTTGAGGAGTATTGTAGGTAGATGGTACACACACTCCAAGTTTTGCTTGCTAGACTATTCTTCTTTTTTATTTTTTATTAAATACCTGTACTCTGTACTTTTGTTATGTTCTGCCTTACAGAATGATAACATTTCTTTTTTTACAGCTATATAATTTATACAAAGGTATAAAATTAATGAAGAATTCAAAGGTCATGATTTTCATTGCTGTGTACAAATAATTATTAATTCCATTTCTTAAAAACAAAATGTTTGTACTTTTGTTGAGAGTTTCAGGTGTGTGTGTGTGTGTGTGTGTGTAATATCCTCTCACTTATAGCCTGAATGATTTTAGTGTGGCCTTGAGTTGTAGTGCTGTGTATACTTAATAATAACTATTCATAACTCTTAATCAAAGTGCTGGTACAGGTACAGTATTTTGGCTGTGAGATTTTGGTGTGTCTAGGATTATAATTAATATCCATCCCTTCTGACCAAAGTAGTTTGTGCCCATGCCATGATGAGTTGTTAATGTAAAGCTTAGAGCTGCGTACGATTGCAGAGGTGTACAGTATATACAGTATTGCTATAATCAGGGTATACTTCTAAAGCCCAATGGAGCAGAAAATCTGTTTCTGAATAATGAACTGTCTCTGATTTTTCCTAGAAGTGTGAAATTGGTTCAAAATATTGGTGTGAACCCGTATACAGTACATAGTGTTTGGTCATGTTATTGGTATATTGTGTCTTATTTTCTTTGCCAATAGATTGGTATGGATTTAGTTTGGTTTATTTGCTTGTTTGTCTTACTTCTGTATGGTTGTTGGTTTAGTTTGTTTGGACATTTATATGCAGGATTATACATAAGGTTCTGTGTAAATTTTTACAACACTTTTACCTTAGATGGGCATCATGACAAATAGCAAGTGATTAGATTTTGGAAAAGATCTGGATCTGGTGGTGAAATGTTGGTGGTGGTTTCTGCAGACTTTCACAATTATAATTATAATACTGATGTGGGTGAAATATCGTTGGTACTTACTGCAGAGTTTGACAACCATATGAGGGAGATGCTCAGCCTTGTGCAGTGTATAAATAGTTAGTGGATGCTCAGCCTTGGCAGATGTATTGTGGATTCTGAACCTTCTTTGGACTTTATTTTGGATTCATGGTCGTATAAAAGGATTTTTTTCATATCCTGTTTTTGAGATGAGAGCATGGTCTGCATATTGAGGATGATAAAATTCAGCCTTCTTTTCATGAGTTGACCTTGGATTATTTAAAAACTCCCATTGTAGTAAATTTAATACAGTACTGATTGTTAGGTACATACTCTAAATACCTACTATTACCTGGAGTTTGGTAGGGTTTGTGGTATACAGTAGCTGTAAAAATTGTGAAACTTCCTCTTGATATTGAGAAAGCAGATTCTTATCTTGTCATGGTTGCAAGGTTAACATTGATAAGCGAGATCAGAAGCAGTATTTCTTGCTGGAATGATAAGATATATAAGAGAGTTTAGGAAAAACTTAAAGGAACATGGTATATGACACTCTTTTATTGAGTTGCAAGTGTCTATGTTTCCTACATTGAATATTTTTTATATTACATTAAGGACCCCCCTGTGTTGTAGTCTGAAAATTAGAGGTAAATGAGTCCTTCAAACATTGCCACGAAACATCACCTATAAGGAAGGAGCTTGTTTCGTGACATAGTCGGGAGGAATCAGAAGCCACCAAGTTTCATACACGATCACAGGGTCCTTAATGTCCCAGCATATGACCAAGGACTCGGGTAAGGTAATGAAAGTCATGTATTTTTAGGCCAAACTGTTGCATGTGGTCGACAGCAACTTCAGCTCATAATTTATTATATTATTCATTTTTAGGCTTCTTCTAGGTGCTGTACTTCAGTTCTTATAAGTTATTAGGAGGTATGGTGATGCTGGTGCCATAGTTCTAGTTCAAGTAAAAATATGCTTCTGTGTGTACGTCCAGACAAAGTGTGTGGATGATGGTGTTAATGTCGTTGTGTTGATGTATTTGTTTTATGGTTTGTAATTGATGTTTTTGTTGTTTTCCTTGTGGTAAAAATGTATTGAGATTATGTCTCCGTGTCACTGTGTGTCTGTGTGAATCTCTAGTGCTGTGTCTACTGAAACTGATGTCCTCAATACCTAAATATTTACAGTATTGTACTCTTAACAGGAATAGGAAATTATTGATTAAAGTTAAAAACACTCATTTTAACTGAAATATGATTGATACTTAGCCAGACTTTAAATGTGACAAGTATTCAGAGAAGTTTAACCCTTTGAGTCAGGGACTTCCCAGCTATTAGTAAAATTGTCTAGCATTTTCCAGAGTTAAGTACTTACAGTATTTTCTCTTTATGTGACTTAGAAAGCTGATCAATATACTGTACTATTAGCCCTTTGAATTATGACATAGTGACACTTTCTGATCTTGAGGAAGAATCATCTAGGTCAGGTGGGAGTGAAGTATAGTTATCTGACTAAAAGGGTTAAATGTAGCAGGAGATGAGTGAAACTTTACTGTACATGTGACAGACATTCATATGACTTTAAATATGACATGTATTTCATGGAACTTTGAATATAACAGGAATTTGTGGGACATGAGTTCTGCACAAGAAATGAACAGCAGGTGATATTTTTTGCACACAGTTTGTGTTTCCCTCTTCAATCAGGGTTGAGGTAGGGAAAAAAACTGGATTTTTTTTTAATACAGAACAGACAACTTTGACTTGACTTAGACTTACACTTTTCCTGCCACCACAATCACATTATAGACATTGTGAAATTGTGGGCCAAACTGCTGTACCTTCCATTTGCCATTATCCCAGATGAACTCTTTGTTTACCCTCAGCTGCTTCATAACAAGCTATTTGTTTTTGCACAGTAATGGAAAAGTTGTTCTGTAAAATGCTTCCAGATCACTTCTTGATACACATTATCTTACATGACTTATGACAGAGCTGTATCCTTGCCATGGTGTCATCTGTTTCACTTTTTGTTATGTCTTATAAGGGTCTTGTTCCCAGTCCTTCATTCTGAATTTAGTAAATCTCCGCACGACATCTATAAAGATGTACAATATCAGGATGTGTTATATTTTCAATCACTTTGTATAGCCCAATTGTGGACAGTATATTGGATTCACTCAACAGAAGTTAGATCTATGAGATTTTACACTTTAGCTTATGTGACCATCTTTCAGATTGGACTGGGAATACAACTCTTAGTGTTTGTTTATGCATTCATCGCCTCACCACAAGTTACTGTGATTTTACTAATTTATACAGGGTGTCCTGCAAGTTTATTAGAGGTATCCAGAAATGAAAGATCTTATAATCCTGAGTTCAAAAAAGGTTTATTAGGGAGTTCCTTTAACACAGTTAATTGAGTGTATTTATCAAAGAATACATGATGAATGGAAAGTAAGATGTCTCATTGCTTATTTCTTTTTCAGGAATTGTAACTCTACAATCATGTAAAATACATTTATGCCTATGGACATATTTAATAGGGAATGACAATCTTTAATATCTGGCAGTATTTAAAAAAAAAAAATGTGGGACACAATGTATATTCCCTCTAAAGCAGGACTGTGGTATGCAAAAATAAAACAGCTTTAATACTAAAGCATCCACAATCATGTACGGTAGCTTCCTTGGCCATGTACAGGTTAAAACAGTAACCACAACTTACAGTATGGCTCCAGGTGGTGTCTGTGAAGCCATCATACCATACCAGCCATCATTAACATCGCTTGGCCCAGAACTTTTCTTGAATGCCTCGCCTTTTACCATAATGATGATTTTTCTTACCTTGTGACCACTAACTTGCCACATTTTGCTGTGGATCCTTTTGAGAATGTATTAATTACTTTTCATCAACACTATACTTACTACAGAGAAGTTTGTATATATCAAGACCCAATAGATGACGGGAGCAATGTTTCACTTTCATTGATTTGTTTTACTAACTGATATACTAGAACGTTTCTATTTTACTCAAGATTTTATTTATATTGACACAGTAAATGCAACTTTGGGCAAATAATTTGCAGTATTCAGATGTGTATTGCTGCTTCATTTGATGGCCATAAGAAGGAAAGCTAAAAATAGAATGTTTACTATATAGTGTAATGTACTGTATTTCAAGTACTGTAATTGCTGTTAGTTCTTGAGAAGGAGTAAGTCCAGTATTATTGAACTGTTGTGTTGAATACAGTATTTTAGGAGGTGTACTTGTATATAGTATACTTTATATAATTTTATTGCTATTTTCTAAGTCTGTGGTGACTGCTTCATATGCAGCTATGAATCTAAATCATACCAGGAGTGGAATGTAATATAAATTGCACATTATGGAAACTAACTTGGACTTTACATACAAAATTATACTAGGAATGGAAACTAGTTATGCTTTCACATTTTGTACGCCAAGTTGGACATTACGTACTCTTACAAACTGCACATTTTCTTATCAACAGTTTCCCATTGAGATGTCAATGCCTTGGATCCTGACTGACCACATCCTTCGTACCAAAGACGCCTCAATGATGGAGTAAGTTCATGCCTCCTCTTTCACTGTTGGTTTGAAAAAATTTAAAAATTCTACATCCTAGGGAATAAATGATTGAACATGAACTTTATTCTAGTGATAAACAGGGTGGTGCAAAGGTAAGTGTACATGTAACGTTTTGTTACCAAAGGCACATGTTGTACTCTAAATTTTTCATATTTCATGTGCTGCTCTAGAGTTTCACAACAGCATGATAGTGTGGATATTGATACAATAATGCAATCATACAATCCTCTTGCAGTAAGAGCAGTGGAGATGGATATGCTGAGAAGATATTGCATAATGTAACAATCACATGTTTGTCCTACAGATGTGTGTTGTACCCTCTGGACCTGTATAACGACAGTGCCTACTATGCTCTCACACAATTCCGGAAACAGTTCCTCTATGATGAGATTGAGGCTGAGGTCAACCTATGTTTTGACCAGTTTGTCTTCAAGTTGTCAGAGCAGGTGTTTGCATACTACAAACATCTGGCTGGAAGGTCGGTGTAATGTATAGCTTGTCGGGTTATTTATGAGTCTCTGGAAGTACTGAAGCTTAATTATTTCCTATGTGCCTAAGTAAAATCAGTTTTAACGGTACCTAGGTAAGAAAAATGTAATTATCGCAATAATATTTCATAGATAATGAGACTGTCTTTGGTTTTATATAATCTTGAAAGAAATAAGAAGGAAGCCTTTACATTTGTACTTATTCTTTGCAATCATATACACCAAAGTAAATTATTAATGAAAATAAATTTATCTTTTTTGTATTAGTTTACAGTGTATTAATTTCTCATGTTACAGCATCCTGTTGGACAAAAGATTCCGTAGTGAGTGTGGCCACCATAACATGAGAATCCACTACCCTCCAGCAAACAGGTTAATAATTATAATTTTTTCATGTTATATGCAGTTTTCTTAGTTTTTTTTTTTTTCTAGGATACATTTGTTTTATGTGCAATGCCATCGTCAGGATTTATATTTATTTACCTGTTGATCAAATTTAAATATCTGTTCAGTTATGCAGATCATACATACTTCCTTTGTTTATTCTGTATTATTAACAGGTATGAGACCCTGTTGAAACAGCGACACGTTCAGTTGTTGGGACGCAGTATTGACCTGAACAAACTCATCTGTCAGCGAATCAATGCCTCCATGCACAAGTCTCTGGAGGTGGCTATTGCCCGCTTTGAGGGAGCAGACATCACTTCTGTTGTGGTATGTTAACAGTTAAAACTCTAGTTCACACTAAACAGAGAATTTATGGGGATAATCTCATTTTAGCCAGTTGAAGGGCTAAAGATTCCTCCCAACTTGGCTACAAAGAGGATTTTCTACCCCACAACTAAGGTAGTCTGTGTCCTGGCATGGTTTGGATGAATCAGTAGCCCTTCAAAAGGAGAGTGACTCAAGAACAGGGTGCCAATATTAGAAGAGACAGCTTCTATAGGCTTTGGGACTCTCACTCTGGAGCTTAGAGTGATGATGATAATACAGTACTGTAGTACATTGTGACATTTAAAAATTTACACTGGAGGAGGTTGGTATTTTTGGTTTTGTTTATCTTTGATAACCCCTTGTATGATATGGTGAGTGATTGTGTAAAAACACTGATAAAAATGGGCAAAGCAAAAACAACTTGCAGAATAGGCAAGACTGTGGAATAGTTCCACATTGAAATGTGTTTGGTGAGGGGAAACTGAGAATTTCATGGGCATGAAAGGGGGAGTGAATTTGAGTGTGATCCATTTTACTGGGTATGTCTGTCCCTCCTGTTATTCTGATTTCATTTTTCCACCCCTGGGAAATGGAGAATTGATGATGATTATGTTTTATATTTTTATTTCTCTCTGAATGTTCATATTTCATTTTGCCTTTCTGTGTAGGAACTTGAGGGCTTGATAGAGGTGAATAAGCTGACCCACAAACTGCTGTGCCAACTGCTGGTACTGGACGACTTTGATGCCCAGCTGAGGGAGGCCAACCACAATGTTCTGGCCCCCTATGGCAGGACCACACTCCATGTATTCTGGGAACTCAACTATGACTTCCTCCCCAACTACTGCTACAATGCAGCCACTGGAAGGTAGTTAGTTATCCAGTGATAATTCTTCTGTTCCAGTGGTAGTTACGTGTTTATAATTCTTTTGTTCCTGCCTCTGCTGTAATTCTGTCCTCAGGATTGCCAAGCGTGCAACTGATGCACCTTCTTAGTTCTGTGAGGAAAAGGGAAGAGCATTATACAGTTCATGTAATATATTGGTAGAAAATATGATTTATGGCACATATATTGCTGTATAGAAATCAGAAGTGTTCAGTTTCACCTCAAAATGTTAATAACCTCAAGTGAAATTATTTTAGGTTATTCATCCTTTTATTGTTCCCATCAAAATAATGAAATATCCATGGGAATAATATTAATAACTGAAATTTTCCACAGATTTGTGAAGTCAACAGTGACCACCTTCGCTCAGCCAGTTCAAAGAGACAAACCACCAAATGTAGCGCCATATATGGTGTGGGGAAGCAAGGCTCTCAACATTGCATATACAACAATATACTCTCAGTACTCTGGTATGTGGTGTTGCTATGTTAGTGTTGCACAGTATCATAAATGATTCTTTCTGGTTATGATTTTGATATAATCTCAAGTCTTTGAATCAGCATGTGTATTCTATATCCTGTTAGCCTGTTGGAGTTTCAGTAAACAAAAGTTTCAGACCAGTACCCTTCCTGGCTCATCCCTCCTGCACTACATATAAGGTCATGTTTGAGAATGATGGAAGCAATAGGAAGATCACAAATTAAGTAAAATAATAATATAAATGTTAAGTAAAACAGCAAGATAAAAGTATGGATTGTGTTTTAGAGTTCCTGGGCCCACCTCACCTGCGGTCCATGGTACGGGTGTTGGGGTACCAGGGCATCGCAGTAGTGATGCAGGAGCTGCTAGAGATCATCCATTCACTCATCCAGGGTAACATCCACCAGTTCACCAAGACCCTCATCCATGCCATGCCCAAACAGTGCAAACTCCCCAGATACGACTATGGATCACCAGGTGCCTGTCCCCCTTTCTCTTTCTCCTTTCTTATTGAATCAATCTTAAATAATGCTTGATGACTTTCAACATTTGTTCAGTCTGTCATTAGTCTATTTTTCCTGTTGAAAGAAAGTATTCCTGATGTCCAAAGGTTAGAATTGATTGCAGTTAACTTGCAAGCAGTTACATTTACACTAGAACTTATTGCAGCATTTATATATCACAGGAAAATCCCTCATCATCTAAAGGTAAAAAATTAAGTTAGTGTCTTCAGTTTGAAGACTTTTAAAATATTCCTCTACACAGTTCTGTGACAAGAAACAGACTAACTCATTATATTCTAGTGGTTTGTTGTGTTGCATAGTGTGAAAAAATTAATAGCCTCATTTTCTGTGATAAATTCTATATTTCTTTCTCTGATTAAAAAGATGTTAATGTGTGATGTTAGGTGTGTGGATCTTTATATTTATTTGATGTTGATGTGGTTGAATTAGCTTGTGTCCATCTCTAATTAAAAAATGTGGATGTATGATGTGATCTATATTATGATGATGTGTGATATCAGGTGTGTTCATCTTTATAATTATTTAATGTTGATGTGGTTGAATTAGCTTGTGTGCAACTGCATAATAATATGGTTTTGCTGTGTGTTGTCAGGTGTACTGGGTTACTACCACGCCCAACTGAACGACATCGTGCAGTATCCTGACGCCCGTGCAGACCTCTTCCACCACTTCCGTGAACTGGGCAACGCTCTGCTCTTCTGCCTCCTCATTGAACAGAGTCTCACCCTGGAGGAAGTATGTGATCTTCTCCAGGCGGCTCCCTTCCAGAATATTCTCCCTCGACCATATTGCAAAGGTAATGTCTCTGTTTATCTTGTTCGTCAGTTTTGTTGGTATTATCTCTGCTGCTCTTCTTCGTTTCTGTACAGTGATAGGCAAATGGTCAAATGTTCCAGTATGCAGTAACATTATAGTACTATAGGCTCAGTCATTCTAAAGACCACAATAATTATGGACTGGATGTAATATAGCTGTTGAGATTTTTGCCAAGGCTAATACTGTATGTGTAATTAAGTATTGAATTAATGAAGTCTGGTTTAATACTTACAGAGGGAGAGAAGCCAGAGACAAAGCAGAAGCGACTGGAGGCCAAGTATGCTCCACTTCAAATTGTGGCCAACATTGAAAGACTTGGAACTGCTAAGGTCAGTCCCTGTATACTTGCTGTGTAACCATATATGTGTTGGGAATATAAGCATAGGAGCTGGGGTTGAGACTACTGTACAGGAATGTAGTCTGGTATCATTGTTACAGTTGCCATAATTTATGTACAGTACTGGGTAAGTGATTGTACAGGTCTTGCATATGAAAATGTTGTTGAATATACCATAGGCTAATTATGATTTAAGTCTATTGAAAATAAAATTTCTTGAATGTAGAGCTGTGCAATACTTTGGTGATCTCAGGTCTGTCTGAGTTCCTTGAATATTTGCTCACAATCTCAAGAAGATACAAGCACTGTAATAAAGCTTTCTGCTTTCAGTGTCTTGACTGTGTCAAGGAATGTTTCTTCCTAAAAGCTTAGATGCTGGTATGACTTAAGCAATAAAATAGTAGGCTAGAACTTTAGAACACATGTTTACTTTCACAGTTATTGTACAAATGATGATTTCCTATGTTCCATGTCTATTTCAGCAAGCCATGATCGCCAGAGAAGGTGACTTGCTGACAAGAGAAAGACTCTGTTGTGGACTCTCCATATTTGAGGTATGATCATTGGGGAATGTATCTGTGATGCACTAATATTATTTTATTATAGTAGTTGCATTAATTTTGTATGTTTCACACACAGCTCATCATATTTTCCACAGATTAATGCAATATGGGACTGGACATTAAATATTCAAGTTTAACACAATCATTTCAACAGGTTATTCTGACAAGGATCCAAGCATTCCTGGAGGACCCCATCTGGCAAGGTTCACCTCCTGCCAACGGTGTGATGAATGTGGATGAGTGCACAGAATTCCACCGCCTTTGGTCTGCCTTGCAGTTTGTTATGTGCATCCCGGTTGGAACCAACAATTTCACAGTCGAGTAGGTGTAATGTTTATGGCTACTAAATGGCTTTAGTATGTGGTGTAACTGTACCTCTGTTGAGTAAGTTCAAAATTTGAAAGTGGTACAGTGCTTGGTGACAAATAACCACATTTCTGTGATGCTCGTTGTGGGTGTATTACTGTAGTAGGTCCAATATTTGAGGCTGCCATATAATTGCAGTGAATTACTTTTCTTGAGTAACTTCATTTCAACTGTGCTCAGTGTAATTATTAACAATATCATTGCAATTTCATATTCCAATCATACTCCGTCTGGGTGTATCTGTTGAGTATAGTGTTACCATCTGTGTCCAGAGCAGTAGCAGGAATACTTGACCATAAACTTGTAATTATTATATTATTATTGTCAGGTAATCACAGTCCCATAATGTTAAGTGTGTTGCTATCACTGCTGAATAAGTGAAGAATCTAATGTCAAGGATGTACTGATCTTTAGTACTGTTGCTATTGATTATGTGTTTTATATGGAACAACACCATACCTACAGTACTCAGCAGTTTATATAGGACAGTGATAATGTACCTCTCTTGCATAGAAATAGTTATCATCTACCCTTGATTCCTACACATGAAGCTGTTTGTACCTTACATACCTGTATGTATACAGTATATATATATTTTTTTAGCTCAAAAATGTTCTTTCCGGCAGACAATTATTTGGTGAGGGCCTGAACTGGGCAGGGTGCTGCATGATCGTCCTTCTGGGGCAACAGAGAAGGTTTGAGGCATTGGACTTCTGTTACCACATCCTCAGAGTACAGAAGGTGGATGGGAAGGATGAACCCATCAAAGGCATCGTGAGTTTTATTTGCAGTTGTCAAGTCATAGTTCCAACTCATTTCTTTCTGATGCTGGCAATTGTATCCTTTCAAGATATTAGGTTATGGTAGTAAATCAGTGAGTCACTTCTTCATACAGTAATTAATATGTTTACATGTTTCTGGTGCTGGTACTGTACTATAAAAGTAATACAAATATATGTAGTTAATAAATACATGTAAAATACCTAAGCATTAAGGTAAGGGAAAATATACTGCTAATCAGTACCCGGTATATATAATGCATGCATCTTTTGTTTTTTTCCAGCAATTGAAAAGAATGTGTGACCGCATCAGACGGTTCCAGGTCCTGAACTCCCAAATCTTCTCGGTGCTGAACAAGTACCTAAAGACGAGTGACCCAGACAACATGCCTGTGGAGCATGTACGTTGTTTCCAGCCCCCGATACACCAGAGCCTTGCTAACCAGACATACCAACGGCCAGACCACCTCCGCTAGTCTGGTTCATGGCTACAATCAGACTTGCCGGCAGCCAGACCACTTTCAGTAGTGTGTTTTATGGCTTCCAACCTTACCAGACCTGATGTAATGCAAACCATTCCTACTCTACTCAATCTAACCCATTACAAATTAATCTTATTATACCAAACTCATTTTTCAACCTTACTTTTTTCTAACTTATATGATGTAACAAAATCCATCCCAACCCATAACCCAGCCATCCCCAAGTCTACATAACCTGTCCTGATTGATTCAACCTTACATTACCTGATCTGATCTAAGGCTACAAAAATATGACCTACCCCATAGCCTACATAATTTGTCCTTATCTGTGCTGCCTCTCACACCACACTGACCTACAATGCTGCCACTCTACATACAGTACAATAGTCATCATCAGTCTTATTTCATACTTTAGGGCTCTACCAACATGTTATGCGACACCAGATTCTTCTGTACTGGTTGATCATCACTAAGGGAGAGAGGAATTCAGATCCATGACAGGTTACACATTATGAGTCTTATATCATAGAGAGCCTTACTACCCGTGCTACCATGAACTTTATTATCTTTCTATTTTTCAGCAGCATCTTCAGTGTTTATTTAAGCATTAGAGTTATATTGTGTTGATACCCAAATGCGAATTAGAATATGTGAGTGTTATGCAACCATGAAATACATCTCAATTGAACATCATGAAAGTGAAGAAAAAAAGTACTGTATATGTAGAGACAGGAACAAAGTACACTCTCCTCTTTTTTTATGGTAGGTTAGGTTCCTGAAGGGGTCGCATAAAGTAAATTATACATTTCCATAAGAAAAAAATGGTACTTTAACTTGAAAATTGAACCTCCTTGTTCGTGTTATTTTAAGAGTTCGTGTAAATTGCATTTATTTAATTTTTTTCATGATACGCACTATTTCAAATTTGCATAATTTAAACTCACATAAAAAGAGAGGAGAGTGTATTATAAACACTAAGTCGTATCTGACTGCAAAGGTGATTACTGGCATCTCCCTTCACACCTTCACAATAAAAGATATATTAATGAAAACACTGATACAACTTTCCAACCATCACAATCTACAGTATGTTACAAATTTCAGTCCTCTCCAAATATGTTACATGGTTAGAAAAAAGTACTCCTCAGTTCATTGTCTTTTACCACACCATATATGTGTTTATGATAGAGGGAGTTGTCAGGAGTCACTTTGGCTTCAAGTTTGCTAACAAATTTTATTAACTGTCTGCTGAAGTAATTGCATTCACTTTTAAACCCAACTACTGTATTGGGTTCACTGGATAAAATTACCTTATGTACCAATATACAGTAATTCTTTGTGAGATTGAATGAGAGAGTGGATGTGAATGGGACTCATTTTATTGGTAATATTGTTACATCTTTATATTTTATTCTAATTTTTTTATCCCTGTTCTCTGGAGCCACCCACCCTTTGATAAATGGCAAATAGGGTATTTGTTGATTATTTTACACTTTTGGCTGTGCGATGGTTCTTCCTGTTTAGTGTTTGATGAAGAATATGTGACATAATTCATCCACTTGAAATGGAAAGTATGCATGGTCACTGTTATTATTTATCCCTATAGGTTGGTCAGTATATAACACCATTTGTCCCTGATTGAACATACAGCCTTCCTGCAAATTCCTTGTGTTCTTACTTGTTATTATATACGAGTTATCAGACATTTGTGTTCAGTATTATAAATGTAGAGGAAAGGTACAATTACAGATAATAGATGCTTCATGAAACTGTTTCTATACTAAGGGATTCTTTTTCATGGCATAGTTTGAAGAAATGAATAGCTTCCAATTTGCCAGCAACATAATAGAACACTTTGAGTCTTCATCAATGGAGTCTCTTTTAAAGACTAATCATCTCTTTTAATAGAGACACTACAATACCCGAAAATAACAAGAAGTTACATTTTATTCTACTACCATAGTCATCACACTGTATGTTAGCTTATAAACCTGTACAGTGTGTAATGTAAAATTGATTAATAATGTGCAAATGTTACCAATTTTCTAGCATTATTTATCACTTTAACATCAATTATTTCAGTTATTACATCAATTATTACAAGTCTCACAATAGCGGTCTATCAATTCCTGGATGAGAAGGTATATTTTGGCAAGTAAATTTATCAGAGATATACCTGTATGCCAAGGACATCATCTTTACTTTGGGCATCCAACCTCTTGTGTGATTTGAATCAGTTTTCTAAGAAGAGAAAGTTCATCTATAGTCAGTCACAGTGAACTGAATAAGTTGTCAACAGTTGTTTAATGTTGATAGTAGGTGGGTTGAGATTATACTGTCTATCTGTATCATACACTCAATCCATGGAGAAATATCTTCAGAAAGGAATGATGTGTCTTTTAAACTTTATATTTGAAAATATTGTAGCTGTGTTGCTATTTTTTGTTTACTGTGCAGGTAATTCACACACAGTTTCTAAGCAAAGTGATATGTCCTGCAGTATTTGAAGTTTAATGAAAGCAAGGGATCTCGTACAGTTACAAAAGTGTGATGTGTATTTCTTTTATGGGTGCTTATTATTATTTATTATGTAACCCTTTGAATTTCAGTATACTGTATTCTCTCTTGAAACAGAATTCATGGTTCTGTGTTGGCGCCTTG
Source organism: Petrolisthes manimaculis (assembly GCA_034508575.1). Lineage (NCBI taxonomy): Eukaryota > Metazoa > Arthropoda > Malacostraca > Decapoda > Porcellanidae > Petrolisthes > Petrolisthes manimaculis. The sequence continues at coordinate 40,829 of JAWZYT010000591.1, read as the reverse complement.
GAAATTATGGTTATGGGACACTGCAAAAACATTTAATGGATTTGTAAGAAGCAGCAGTATTGCAGCAGATACTGATATGGTATGCACCTCTTTATAGTTATCCTTTTATTGTTCTATACTAACCCTTCTGTAGTTAGTGGTAAGGGTCCATATCTGATATCACTGGAGTTTCTGACACTGCAACTGATTGGCCAAAAAATAAATTAGATTCTGAGTGGCGAGTTTCAACCAATGATGGTTACGATGTACAATATTGTATGTAGGTATTTATTCTCTATTAGAGAGAAGCAGTCTACTCTATAGTTAAAGGTGTCTTGAATCTGCTATGTATTTGACATTCTGTTAAGTAGAGATGACTTTTATGTCTGAATCTCCTGTGTGTTTTTCTTATTCACCTGGCAAAAGTCTTTTCTTTAGGTTGCTGCCATATACAGTATACTGTATAATGTATAAAATTACTGATTCATATTGATAGAAGGTATATATGTAGGGTGGGAACACAGATGAAACCATGAGTTTCTATTTTTCTTTCAAGCTTTTGCCTGTGTTTAACTCCTACCCTAAATGTATACTGTACTGTATTAAGTTTACAAGAGTGTTTTGAAACTGCCAAGGCTGAACAATGGATTATTCCTCCCATAATGTTGTGAAAGTCTCAAGGGAAACCCACTAACAGCAACAGAAATATTAATTCATAGTTCTTATGATGCTGTTTGGAAGAACAAATATAAAGGCGACTGAAAACAGGATTCAGCCGTGTCATTTTAACATACTCATTGTGTTCATATAAAGTTACTGTTGGTTCATTAAAACTTTGATTTTGCAGTGAATAGCAATACATACCAGTAATAATTTTGACTTATGATTATTGTTGAGTTGTACAGTACATGGTGTGGGGGTATATAGCACCCATGAAAATTAATAATTGACGTAAAATAGTTAATATATTTGTATTATATGATTGCATATGCGGTAGCCTTAGTTTATTCTGTATATATCATAGTAAGCATGATAACAGCATGTTGTTTAGTTGTTTGATCCAGTTTTTTACATTAGCAGATTATATTTTATTAAAGAGGTTAAGATATTGTCAGCAGTTTAAGGACCCTGTGATTATGTATGGAAATTGGAGGCTGCTGATTCCTCCTTACTATGCCACGAAACATTCTCCTTCCCTATAGGTGGTGTTTCATGGCAATATTTGAAGGACTCTTTTACCTCCAATTTTCTGACTACATCACAGGGTCCCTTAAAGACTACTGAGTCCCAATAGACAGACGACCTTAGCAAACAGTAAGTGATTTGTTTTGTGATATACTCCGTGTATATCGGAGGATTCATTAAACTTTACTAACTGACAAGATCTTAGCCTCCTTAAGCCATACATTATTATAGTTGCCTAGGAAGTCCTGTACTGTACCTTAATAGTCATTCAGTAGTGTTATGTTTGTACTGTATGTACTGTAGAAATTTTTTATGTGGTTAAGGACCCTGTGATGTCAGAAAATTGGAGATAAATGAGTCCTTCAAATATGGTCACGAAACACCAACTATATGGAAGGAGCTTGTTTCGTGGCATGTCCAATTTCAAACACGATGACAGGGTCCTTAAGGGAAGAGGTTATACTGAAATGAACAAATTATATATCCTTTTATATATGTTATTGAAGGAAAGTTCGTGCCCAGTACCTGTAGTCTATTTTGAGAACAACCATCTAATATCATGTGTAATAAGATGAACTTGGCAACTGGTTTGTGGCCCAGAGGATAATTGGTGTATGTTTGTATGTATGTATGTATGTATGTATGCTTGTATGTGTATTAGAGTGTTGCATCTGTATTTTTGGGATGCATATGTGTACTTGCTTCAAAGATAGATAATTTGGGCCAGGCAGTTAGAACATATTAATTTTTCATGTAAAACTACAGTATATAGCCAATATGTATTTGGTAAGCACAATTACAACAGACACTTGTATAATATTGACAATGTTTCACTACAACCATGGATCAGCAAGCCAGTATATTGTCTGTCAGATCTCCACAAATTATATGTTTCATTTATAGAATCTTTTACATAACATCTCAGTTATACTGTACACATAATCATATATATGATTTAGTCAGCATGCAGTATTCATGTAACACATGTATCACTTTGTAGCTGCATGTAGCCGGTAAATTTTCAGCTTGTGACGCTACTTAAATGTGGTTGAAGTTGAAGATTAAACTTTACGGAAATAGTGTAAGCCATTTTTCCGTGAGCACCTTCTGCACTTGTCATGTGTTTAGTTCACGGGATGTATTACAGAACTATCTTGTATTATTGATCATATATTCGGCAAAGGCATATTTTACACAATGGAAATGATTAGTTACCTACTAGCAGATAGAAGTACTATCGCCAAAGGTTAGGAGACTCATGGAGTTGTATGAATTGTTGTCTCTCCCACCAGACCATTGTTGTTGATGACACTTCTTTTTGTCTTGTACAACTTGGGTAGCAGGCCAGCTCTTGTTGCAAAACACACACATCTAGGAAATTATCACTTATACTTGCTATATCCTTGCCCAAGAATACCTATTTCCAAACACAAGACATTATACTATTCTTGTGTGATTTCTTCTTGGGACAGAGAGTGAATAGTACCTTTGGGATGATAAACATATCCCTATTAAGATCTTGCCAGGTGAGGTAGAGTAAAAGGGGAGTTTCTGTGAGGGAATAACAACTAATAATGAACAATTACATCATGATGCATGGAAAACTATTATATATGTTCATGTTATATTATGCTAGATGAAAAGTTATGTACTGAGGGTGGCAGTAGTGTTGCTGACGACGGATAAGGTATTGTACAAAACCCCATTTGTACTAGTAATTTAGATAATCATGCTTGTGGTAACCTCATGGTGACTGCATATCGGTGCCCTTGAATAATTATACCCTTCGTTGGGTTTGATGAAGACAGATGACATTTTGTGACAAGATGCTTCCATGGGTTTCATTAAGTCCCCTATATGGATTGAATGTTTTTTTTTCGTGACTACAAGTTGTTTTAATTTGGTACATATTAAAAATGATGCAGAATTTTAAGCATTCATATAATTATCTCTAACTTTAGATAATTTGTAGCATTGTACAGCTGGCTGATTAATTTGAGACACGAATACTGGTATGGTATCAGTGCACAAAGTAACAATCTCTTTCACTGTCACTAAAGATACCCAACTTTTGCTGTAGAACATTTCTGTATAATATCACACTATCCCTCAATAAAAGACGTACCGTACAGTTGGACGCAGGAATTCGTGGTACAGCCCAAGTGAAAGATGGTGAATTTCTGCCAATATCAAGTTCCTTAGTGCCAAATAGGAAACACCAGGGGCAGATGTCAGTATTGAGGATGGTAATAAAAAGCAGCTACCTGATAATAGACACACAATGGTTACTCAAATGGAACAAGTAGATTTCACCTGGACTGTAGCACAATTCCTGTGTCCAACTGTACATAGACATTTTTTTTTCGCCCCCGAAGTATCCAAGACCACAGTGCCGTGATAAAGGGAAGAAATGTTGTTTTTCTCATTTAATTAATATTGTTGGGTTAGGGATTAGCCGATAACTTATTACTAATGTGAAGGAAAGCTAGATTGGAGAGTGAGAGTGATTGCATTGCATTGCAGATTTACCACAAATCTTTCATTTAAATAAATTCCTGTAGGTGGGGTTTGGTCTGCTAAAGTATAAGAAATGTTTTGAGGGTTTGGGTGCCCCTTAGAATCCGAGCCACTCCTTTATCTCTCCTGTAACTTTCCTTGTTTTTCCTTCGTGGTTGATGTCCTTCCTTATGACTACAAGGTTTTTCTGGCCTAATATTATTCGTTTTCCTTATTTCTGAGCTTGGTGTTCGTTGTCATTGTATAATATTTTTGTCATTTCTTTCCCATTTACAGACTTATACTCCAGGAATAATTAGGACAATGAAGTATAGTCTGTTCAAAATTTGTGTTCCACTAGCCTCTATCTATCTAGCTATTTCTATCTGTCTATATATCGCTATTTCTATCTATCTATGTAACTATCTATTTAGCTATCTATCGCTATTTCTATCTGTCTATATATCGCTATTTCTATCTATCTATCTATGTAACTATCTCTATCTATCTATCTATCTATCTATTTCTATCTATCTAAGCATAAGAGGCCAAAAGGAACACAAATTTTGAACAGAGTATAGCTCCATGGACTATGTATGATCCAATTTATTCAGTAATAATCACAACACGAGAAGGTCACGTTGGATTTGTTAACCTTCAGTATTGTTCTTATTTGCCATCAAGACAGAAAGGAGGTAGACTCTGTACTTCAGTATGTGTATGTATGTATGGTGTGTATGTCGGCTACTGTATGTATCTGTATGGTATGTATGTAGGCTACTGTATGTATCTGTATGGTGTGTATGGGGAGAACTGGAATGGAATACCTAGAACTCAGCACTTCAGAGGAATGAGAAGGTGGAGTGTTGAGAGGAGGGAGGGAAGGAAGGAAGGAGTATTCGGGGAAGAGGAGAGGAGGCATTGAGAGAGAGGGAGAGGGAGGGAGCATCTGAGTATTTAATTAAAGGTGGGTAATATAAGAGAAATTATTGGAAAAAGTTTAGCTCTCGTAATATGTAACACCGTGACTACAGTTGGCTTCTTCTGAGTTATTTTTTTTTTCACCTACCCTACTTTGTTGTCCCTCTTCTCTTCTTCACCATTCATTCAGTTCTTTTCTCATCTGTTTCTCTCTTCTCTATTTATTCAATCCTTCTCTCTTCTCTATTTATTCAATCCTTCTCTCGTCTGTTTCTCTTTCCTCCTCCATTCATTCATTCATACTCTCATCTGTTTCTCTCTCCTCCTCCTCCTCCTCCTCCTCCTCCTCCTCCTCCTCCTCCTCCTCCTCCTCCTCCTCCTCCTCCTCCTCCTCCTCCTCCTCCTCCTCCTCTATTCATTCTCCTCTGTTTCTCTCTTCTCCATTCATTCATTCCTTCTCTCATGTTTCTTTCTCCTCTCATTCGTTGTCATCCTTTCTTCCCCTTCTACCCATTCATTTATTATTCTCTTCCTTATCATTCTCATCAGAGGTATAGAGGGAAGGAAAGTTGAGGAGGTAGAAGAATAATATCAAGGAATAATAGAAGGTAAAAAAAAAAACAGAAAAATAGCGATGAAGTATTTTTTTTTCTGGCCATTCCCCCTCCCATTTTTATTCTCTCCTTTCATCTTCGCTCCCTTCCCAATTTTCCTCCCTCCTCCTCCTCCTCCTCCTCCTCCTCCTCCTCCTCCTCCTCCTCCTCCTCCTCCTCCTCCTCCTCCTCCTCCTCCTCCTCCTCCTCCTCCTCCTCCTCCTCCTCCTCCTCCTCCTCCTCCTCCCACATACTATCCCACTCTTGACTCTCTTCTCTTCACATTTCCTCTCCCTTCTCCACCTCCTCTCTTTCCTTCCTTCATCATTTCATTTCACTTCCTCCCTATTTTGCCTTTTTCCACCTCACATCTCTCCTTCCCTACCCTTTCCTCTTCCATTAATTAAGCTTCTCTGCAATCATCTCCCCTTCCTACTTTTCCCACGACCCCCTCCCCTCGACCCCCTCCCCTCTTCCCCAAGTTCTCTCCATCATCTCCCCCCTCCCTTTCCTCTCCCCCCTCCCCAGTTTCTCTCCAATTACTTCCTCCGTCTCTACTTTTCTCTCTTTCCTCCCCTCTCCACACACTCACCTTACCTTACTCCCCCCTTCAGTGAGAACAAGTGTACACACAGGTGCTATAGTAGAGAGACAACAGGTGTAGTGTGTGGTAAATCCGCATTGTCTCTCTCTCTCTCTCTCTCTCTCACACACACACACACACACACACACACACACTCTCTCTCTCTCTCTCTCTCTCTCTCTCTCTCTCTCTCTCTCTCTCTCTCTCTCTCTCATGTACCTTCTGTGCAACTGCCTACAAGCTCTGGTTTGTGTGTGTGTGTGTTGACTATGGGCCGAATTTTCTCTCTGGTAAATATAATCGTCCAACGTTAGCCAGATCAAAACACATATTATGAAGGTGAGTCATGGTGATGTAAGAATTATAACCACGAGTACATATGTAACCACGAGTACATATGTAACCACGAGTACATATGTAACCACGAGTACATATGTGACCACGAGTACATACGTAACCACGAGTACATATGTGACGTTTCCTGGAAGAGGACAATAGCACATGGAAAAAGATAAAACTATATATATATATATATTTTCTTATTTATATATATATATATATGATTTCAAAATGAACCCCTTACGTTATTCTAGAGACCTGAAGAGAGAGAGAGAGAGAGAGGAGCAAGCATATTTATCCAATCCCTCTTACAAATACGATGTTTACTGTAAAAACAAAAAACACACACCCACACATTGTATATCTTGCCCCACTTTGGACGCCTGAGTGTATGAACCAAGGTACTTCTCACTCGTGGCTCTCAATAGTAGTAAATCTTTAATGAACACCTTCCAAGTCCTTGATGATGCCCCCCCCCCTTACTCTTTACTCTTCACTCTTTGTTTACATTACAGACTTGGACTCGCTACTGTAAAGAGGAGAGACACAGGCATGATTTCAGAGTGGTTGGCTACAGGTCTGCTGCTGCTTAGTTATTGTTATTCTCCACCAACATATTACAGTTTTGTTTTTGTTTTTTTACCAAGCTTATATACTACTCGCAGTTGTTGTTGTTGTTGTTGTTCTCCCGGGGTAGATGGCCTCCTGTCCCACAGAGTCCTGGTACACTCTGGTTGCAGTGAAAAAAACAAATTAATATAAAGGAGGGGCTGCATGGCCCTATATACCTGGGCTACCGAAGCACATCCCAGCTTACTCTGACCGCCAGGAAAATTGGGGTGAAGGTCTTTGATCCCACAGCCAGTGTTGTGGGCCCAAGTCCACGTTACCACAAGAGCTACAAGTGGGACCGCACCTTCCATGAGACCAGCCCTGAAGGCACCATAAGGGGGAGGGAGTTTACATTGCTGCATACAAAGGGATTATGCACTCCCTTCAAAAAACATATACAGCAAAATTCCAACCAAAGCGTGTGTGATCTTCTACACGTGGAAAGTTGCCCGTTGAAATTAGAAACACAGTATAGGATTATATTAAGGTGGTACTGTAATTCTATTTTGGGTACATTGGAGTGCCATGATTCCTCCAAAGTATGCAACGAAACAGGACCAGAAGAGTAAACAAAAATATAATAGGGTTCTTGTGTACATGCTTGGAATAGTTTGAAGTATACGGTTGCTCCAGATTTACCAACACAAAAAAATATCCCCCCTTAATTAAATTAGGTTACGTAAGACCGTGTTGTGTGTGTGTGTGTGTGTGAGAAGGAAGGGCGTCGACGTGGTGAGAGTAAGTTTAAGTTAATCCACCTCATACTGGTTGTGGCAAGTCCAGAGACCTACTCATATAATTATATATTCACATTTTATTTTTTTCGTAACACTTCACTTCACTTCACTTCACTTCACCTCACTTCACTTCACTTCACTTCACTTCACTCCACTTCACTCCCCTTCACTTCACTTCACTTCACTTCACTTCACTTCACTTCACTTTCAACTATACTTCTCAGATTTGTTTCACGATTAGAACATCTGGCGATTACTGAGTTTTTTGTTTTGTTTTCCCTCAAGATGATAATTAGTTCTTGTCGAAAGTTAAAAACGATGATACCAGTTAAATAATTCATCAACAACAACCATTACCGTCTGCAAATAAAGGAACACAAACAAACAAACACACACACACACACACACACACTCACACACATACACACACACACACACACACACACACACACAAACACACACACACACACACACAAACAAACACACACACACACACACACACACAAACAAACACACACACAAGACGAGTACATACAAACAGCAACAGACCCGTATTTGTCTAAGATCTAAATTAAAATAAGGCTGAATCTTTAAATATTTCAATTACTCTTGGAATGAGAACTATTTTTATTAAGTTGGAATTTCTAAAGTTTTTTTTTTTTCGTCCTTTAACTTTTTTTTATGAACTACAAATAATATTATGTAGTAAAATATAACTATGATTCCTGGTGGTTGGTGTAAGGGAATGAATAAATTTAAAATACCTGTAATTTCTGGTATCAGGCATCATTATTATTACGTGTGTGTGTGTGTGTGTGTGTCTTTCTCTGTGTATGTGCATGTGTGTGTGTATGTATGTGTTTGTGTATCTGTGTGTGTATGTATGTGTGTTTGTGTGTGTATGTATGTATGTGTGTGTGTGTGTGTGTGTGTGTCTTTCTCTCTCTGTGTATGTACATGTGTGTGTGTGTATATGTATGTATGTGTGTGTGTGTGTGTGTGTGTGTGTATGCATGCGTGTGTGTGTGTGTGTGTGTACAAGACAGCTTCACATAGCATGGGCTAGAAAATTATAGATAAAGTAAGATTATGTTCAGTTTACAACAACAACAACAACAACAACAACAACAACAGAATAACCAACAAGAGAGGGTGTGTGTGTTGGGGGGGGGGAGTAGATGGAGCCACATAAACACTTGTGTGTCAAAAAGCACCTGCCAGCTGCTGTAGCCTCCCTCCCACATTTGTCTAGGACCTGTTGGGAAAGGCAGTGTGTGTGTATGTGAGTGTCATGGTGGTGGTGCCGACGACGACGACAACACAACAACAACAGTCTCACATTACCTTCCCCTCATCACTAGACACCACAGGGAGGAGGAAACTTATCATCATCAAGTCACCTCATTCTAACACTACATAATACCAAGTAATAACAAGAACATGAAGGAAAACCCTTCAAAAGTTCCGGCTCTTAATGATTCAAGGGAAATAATAAAATATCCATATGTAAAGGTCTCAAAAATATTAAAAAAAATTATTTGGATTTTCGTATTCATATGGTTATATTGAAATTTTGAAAATGAACCCTTTTTATTGAGGGTGAACCCCTCGGTTGAACCCCCTCTCGGTTGAAAAAATAATTCAATGTCGGTAAAAGAAAATGGATGGGAGTGAGTGAGTGAGTGAGTGAGTTGAACCATTTTAAGAAGTTGTCGCCCCAAGAAGAAGAACAATAATTACGATAAGACCTAGAGCTCTCGGCTGAGGCTGGAGCTAAAAATTCACCCAACGTCAGTATATACCACCAGTAGGAAAAAACATGTTTGTTTTGTTTTGTGTTGCTGTTTGGATGAATGGAGTAACGTTAACATATGATAATGTAATATAGCATCAATAAAAATAATTAATATCAATCGAAAAAACTCCCAAACCTTGTGAGATATATAGAAAGATAGAGGTTTGATTTCACAAGCTAGAACCCTGGCATCTACAGATCAGTTTATCTCCTTTGGCACCAGAGGAACGTAATATTTGTAAACAGTTACACAGAAGTGAAGTATGGTACGATATGTTTTCCTTCCCAGCGGTGCCAGCGTGGAATGTAAACAAACCGAGTGGGTTGCCAGGCGTACAATAATAAGTGAAGTATGTGTAATTAAGTAATTAGTGGGGTGTTTTTTGTGACGAAAATGTCCTCTGTCCCCCCTCGTGTACGTCCACTTTCCGTGTGTGAATTCCTGGCGCTGTAGGTGGTCACATGACAATTTGTATAGCATGACACACAAACAGAGTCTCTTCATTTAGATATATAGATACATAAAATACAGTATTATATTGTACAGTGTATTGAACTTGACTACTTGCCTTTATCACCACCAGGAGGACACATATAGTATACGAGTCTTATAAGATGAAGGTATTTTGTCACCACAGTATAATTAGTATTGTATTTTACTGTTAATATTTCCCACTACCATTACCACCACTATCCCCACTATTACCACCACTACCACCACCACTATCACCACATCTATCCTCACTATCACCAATACCACCACTACCACCACCACTATCACCACTACCACCACCACTATCACCACTATCACTACCATTTCAATTCGTAAACGTTGCTATCTTACAAACTGACAATCAAGCTATCTAGCAATCTATCTATCTATCTATCTATCTATCTATCTATCTATCTATCTATCTATTTATCTATATATTTATCCATATATATTTCTATCTATCTATCTATCTATTTATCTATCTATCTATCTATCTATCTATCTATCTATCTATCTATTTATCTATCTATCTATCTATCTATCTATCTATCTTGGAAGGGGCTATGCTGTTTATAGTTGACTTTTGGCTGTCTATCAATGTTTGTCTCCCGTTCTGTTTTCAAATATATGTAGGGTAGTCTTTCAAAATCATTAATAGGAATTAATACCATGTGATTCTGTTCCCATGGGATAATTATCAGATTTTCCTTTACATCTCTTCTCTCTCTCTCTACACACACACACACATATATACACATTCACTCTCTCACTCTCTCTCTCTGCACACCCACACACATACACATTCACTCTCTCTCTCTCTCTCTCTCTCTCTCTCTCTCTCTCTCTCTCTCTCTCTCTCTCTCTCTCAATTATTATTATGAGGTGGTGCAAAATCATACATACACGTGTTGTTTTTTATTACCAAGATATTTATTTACTACGATGGAAGGAAAGTGTTGGTGGACATTATTATTATTATTATTATTATTATTATTATTATTATTATTATTATTATGAGGTGGTATCATTAACGTAACACATAGTCAATATTTCTCATTACTACCACCATGATAATAATAAGAGAGAGAGAGAGAGAGAGAGAGAGAGAGAGAGAGAGAGAGAGTGAGATAGATAGATAGATAGAGAGAGAGAGAGTGAAAGTGAGAATTAGAGAGAGAGAGATAGTGTGTGTGTGTGTGAGTGAGAGAGATATACATAGATAGAGAGTGTGAGAGAGATAGAGAGAGAGAGTGAAAGTGTGAATGAGAGAGAGAGAGAGAGTGTGTGTGAGAGTGAGAGTGAGAGAGAGAGATAGATAGATAGATAGATAGAGAGAGAGAAAATGAGAGATAGAGAGAGAGTGTGTGGGGGGGGGGGGGGAGGGGGGGGTAGGGCATCAGCCACCTCATCCCCCTCATCCCCCTCCCCCCCCCCCCTCCTCTTCTTCCCCCCCCCCTTTCAACACCTAAAAAAGAAACCTATTGTTCTCAAATAATACAACTGTCAGTCTGAGCCAATACACACACACACACACACACACACACACCTTGACAAACACACACACACACACACACCTTGACAAACACACACACACATACACACCTTGACAAACTCACACACACACACACACCTTGACACACACACATTGACAAACTCACACACACACATTCACACACACACACACACACACACACACATCTTGACAAACTCACACACACACATTCACACACACACACATACACACACACACCTTGACAAACTCACACACACACACACACACACCTTGACAAACACACACACACACACACACCTTGACAAACACACACACACACACACACACACCTTGACAAACACACACACATACACACCTTGACACCGACAAACAAATAAACAAAAACAAGTACATTTTATTATTTTTTTATTATTGACCTGCCGAAATTTAATCTAACTCACATTTACTTTTGGAGTGCATTGATTCCTCCAAAGTATGCCAGGAAACAGGACCAGAAGAACAAAAATAATGGTACCCTGTTGCTGGGAAGAGTTTGAAGGAAATATAATCTCCAAAAATTGTCCAAACTATACTACCCTCCCCTTCGTGTATGGGAATTGGAGGCTTCTGATTCCTCCTGACTATGCCACGAAACAAGCTCCTTCAATATAGGTGTGTGTGTTTCGTGGCCATATTTGAAGGACTCATTTACCTCCAATTTTTATACAACCCCTCCCTCACCCCTAAAAAAATATACAGTATAATATATATATATATGTATTTTCACGATCAAGTTATCATATGCAACGAACGAAAAAAACACTGGGATATTTTTTCATACCAAGCAAGACTATAAAAACTCACAACATGTATTTAAGTTGGTCATAATGTAATTTGTTGTCTGCGTGCACAATTGTACTTCATTCTGCTATGTTTTTTTCAAGATATGTGTGTGTGTGTGTGTGTGTGTGTGTGTGAGAGTGTGTGTGTGTGTGTGTGTGTGTGTGTGTGTGTGTGTGTGTGTGTGTGTGTGTGTGTGTGTGTGTGTAGTAATTTGATTCTCATTGATTCTGTTTACTTGTAGGTATAATTGCCTGCCTCTTGATTGACGCTACGGCGCAATTAATTAAAAAAAAAAAATACATGCTACTTTTCACGTCAGACTAAGAAATCCTCCCAACTACATGTACAGTTGCCAAAAAAGATATTGCGACAACTATTGATACAACATTGAATATATTAATGTCCATAGTTGTTTGTAGGGATATATATAAGTATGTATTACAGAAGGATATGTATATTTCCTTCTGTTATACATGCTTATAGTCCATATACAAATAGTTGTGGATATTACTAGGGTTAAAGTTCTATCAAGATTTGTCGCAATACTTTTTTTGGCAACTGTACACAACGAGTATTTATCTAGGGTCATATGGGATGGAAGGGAGTCAGCTGTTTATAAAAGTTACGAACGGTAAAGTGTAGATAAATAACTCAATAGATAAATATATAAATAAACAAACGAAGTGTTGTGTCTCCAAAACAAACGAGTGAATATTATAGATGTTGTGAAAGGAAGCCTGCACATAAAAGTTACGACCGATAAAAAGTATAAATAAATAAATATGTGAATAAATAGATGTTGTGTTCTTATAATAACTCTTTTGCGTTTCCCCCCAACAGGTGTGTGTGTGTATGTGTGTGTGTGTGTGTGTGAGTCATGAGGCACACGTCGTCGTTGTTGTTGTTGGTGGTGGTGATGTTAGGGTTGACAGTGGTGGCCCTCAACGTCACTGCTTCCCAAACACACACCTCGACCCACAGAGAGGAAAAAGAGGAGCATAAGAAGGAGCATATGGAAGAAGGAAAGGGGCGCAAGAAGGAGCATGTGGATGAAGAAAAGGGGCACAAGAAGGAGCATAAGAAGGAGCATGTGGATGAAGGGAAGGAGCATCAAAATGAACGTGAAAATGATGGGGCCGGTTTGAGGATGTCCAAAGCTCTACCCTTACAAGGAGGATACCCTGGGCCAGAAGATGATGATAATGATGTTGTTGTTGAAGAGGAGATGGAAGAAGTGAATCCCAGACTCGTCACGGCATTA
>JAWZYT010000591.1:10000-22500 GCA_034508575.1 Petrolisthes manimaculis | reverse complement strand
CTCTGTGTGTATTTATTTTTCATTATTTTTTGTTTCAGATTCTTTTCGTTCGAGCTATTGGTTCGAATCGGTGACCATGACCTCACTGCCAATGACGTCTCCAGGGAACAATCTTACGTTGTCGACCAAATTATACAACATCCCAAGTACGTCAATAAAAAAAAAAGGAGGGGGGGGGGGTTACTTTGTTGTTATTGTTATTGTTAATGTTATTGTTGTTGTTGTTGTTGTTGTTGTTGTTGTTGTTGCTGTTATTTTTATTGTTGTTGTTTATGTTATTATTATTATTATTGTGGTTGTTATTGTTGTTATTATTATTATTGTGATTGTTATTGTTGTTATTATTGTTATTATTATTATTGCGATTGTTATTGTTGTTATTATTATTATTATTATTATTATTATTATTATTATTATTATTATTATTATTATTATTATTATTATTATTATTATTATTATTATTATTATTACTATCATCCTTCCTTCATAACACCCCACCATCACACCTCCACCACAACACCCCCCCTCCACCCTTAAATTCACAACACCCACACTCTCCACAACCCCTTCTAACACCTCCCCCTCCAAACCTAACACTCGGTCTCCAGTTACAACCCCTCCTTCAAAACCACCCCCTCCACCCCTAAATTCACAACAACAACCCCCCTCTCTCATCACTAATTCACAACCTAACACTCCCTCTCTTATCACTAATTCACAACCTAACACTCCCTCCCATCACTAATTCACAACCTAACACTCCCTCCCATCACTAATTCACAACCTAACACTCCCTCTCATCACTAATTCACAACAACAACCCCCCCCACCCCTAAATTCACAACACCTAACACTCCCTCTCTTATCACTTTATCTCTAGTTACAACCGCGAGACAACAGACAGTGACATAGCTCTATTGAAACTGGCCACATCTTTAACCTTTACGTGGCGTGTAAGTCCCATCTGCCTCTCACCCCACGACCTCACTTACTACAAGGAGGTGGCGACGGTGATGGGGTGGGGCAGGGAGAGGGAGAAAGACAAGACGGGATCTCCAACACTTAGGCATGTCGAACTGAAAGGTAAATTTGGGTGTGTGTGTGTGTGAGAGAGAGATGAGAGAGAGAGAGACGAGAGAGAGAGTATGGGAGAGATGGTATTATTTTATCGATAATCAAGTGTTGTTGTTGTTATTGTTATTATTGTTATTATTATTATTATTATTATTATTATTATTATTATTATTATTATTATTATTATTATTATTATTATTATTATTATTATTATTATTATTATTATTATTATTATTATTATTATTATTATTATTATTATCATTATCTTTGTCATTATTATTATTATTATTATTATTATTATTATTATTATTATTATTATTATTATTATTATTATTATTATTATTATTTCCCATTCTCCTTACAGTGTTACCAATGCACAAGTGTCGCTACAACTTCAAGCTGGAGTCTGATGAGATTACCAGCAAAATGTTGTGTGCTGAGGGTGGCACCAAGGATACGTGTCAGGTGTGTGTGTGTGTGTGGCACCAAGGATACGTGTCAGGTGTGTGTGTGTGTGTGGCACCAAAGATACGTGTCAGGTGTGTGTGTGTGTGTGGCACCAAAGATACGTGTGTCGTGTGTATGTATGTATGTATGTGTATGTATATATGTACCATCACTACCACAACTAACCCCTCCTCTCACCCACTACCACAGGGGGACTCAGGAGGACCTTTAACGTGGTATGACGAGACCAAACACAGATACTTCCTAATTGGTCTCACAAGTTGGGGTATTGGATGTGGTCTGCCTAAGTACCCAGGTAGGTCTGTGTGTGTGTGTGTGTGTGTGTGTGTTCTTACCTATATATTTATTCTTAATGTCCCGTATTTTAAAACCCAATTATCATATATATATATATATATATATTTTTTTTTTTTTTTTTTTTTAAAGTCATATAATAATTTATAATATTATGTTTTTGACACACACCACTTTCTCTTCTTTTAATTAATTTACTTATTTACTCAAAACACTCACTCACTCACTCACTCACTCACTCATCCACTCATCCACCCACACATCCACTCATCCACACACTCACTCACTCATCCACTAAATAATTAAATATATATGTAATGTAAGTATGTGAGTATGTGTGTATTTTCTCTCTCTCTCTCCCCCTCCCCTCTCTCCCACAGGCGTCTACACCAAAGTGACCAAATTTATAAACTGGATTTTTGAGGAGACGAAAAGGTCGACGTTTTGTACCTCATATAACCCTGTCCCTGATATGACTATTAAGAGAAAGAATAATAATAATATGAAGACTTTGAATTTGAAGAGGAAGGAAGGGAAGCAGAGGAGAAGAGGAGGACGAAGAGGAGGTGGAAGAGGAGGAAGAAGAGATAAAAAAGGAGGAGATAGAGGGGAAAGAAAGGGAAGAATGGGAGGAAATGGAGGAGGAAATGGAGGGGAAAGAAAGGGAAGAATGGGAGGAGGAAAAGGAGGAAATGGAGGCGAAAGAAAGGGAAGAATGGGAGGAGGAGGAAAAAGAAAGGGAAGAATGGGAGGAGGAGGTAGAAAAGAAGGAGGAGAAGGAGAAGGAGGAAAAGGAGGGGTAGAAAACAGGAAGAAACAACATGACAACAACAACAACAACAACGACAATGATGAAAAGGAAGGAGGGAGGATAGATGGAGAGGCGAGTGAAAAGAAATATATTAGAAAAGGAGGGAATAAAAGGAAAGGAGGGAAGAGAGGGAATAATATTAATGGTATAAATAAAAGGAAGGAGATGGGAAAGAAGAAAAATGAAGATGAAGAAGAGAATGGAAAACACGAGGATAATTAATTAATATCACTTTAGTTCAGTTATCCCTTGAATATAAAAAAAATAAAATAAACATTAATAACACTTTAGTTCAGTTATCCCTTGAATATGAAAAAAAATAAAATAAACATTAATAACACTTTAGTTCAGTTATCCCTTGAATATAAAAAAAATAAAATAAACATTAAAAACACTTTAGTTCAGTTATCCCTTGAATAAAAATAAAATAAAATAAACATTAATAACACTTTAGTTCAGTTATCCCTTGAATAAAAATAAAATAAACTTTAATAACACTTTAGTTCAGTTGTCCCTTGAATGTAGACAACAACAACAACAACAACATTATAGTTCAATAAATAACAACAATAACATATATACTTTATTTCTATTAACCCTTGGATGTAAACAACAACAATAACAACAACAACAACACTTTAGTTCAGTAGCTTCTGGAACGAAAACATTATTATATTTATTATTATCTTTAGTAGTAATGGACTTGTGGTAGCCTAATAATGGTAGTATGGTAGTGGTAGTAGTGGTAGATAACATATATTTATAGTAGTACCATTATAATTCATGTCTGGTGGTCCCGAACTCCCAAACCAACTAATTAATATAATAATTATTATATAATTATTATCATTATTATTATTATTATAAAGGTATCTTTGCTACACTAGAGACTCTATAAAAAAAATTCTATAGGGTCTATTTGCTACACTGAAATTTATTATCAATATGAGGGGAATTAAAACATAATAGAATTTCTCATGTGTTACTTTCTTTTTCTCTATCTGTTTCAAAACTATAATAATCTACTGGTAATAATAATAATAACCTGTGTAGTGTAGAGTAGTAAATTTTATACTTAATAATTGAATCTGCTGGTTGGAGCGACTGATTCTTCCAAACTATTCCAAGCAACAGCAGGATATCATTGTTTTTATTCACCTTGTTTAAATTTGGAGGAATCAAAGTACTCTAATGTACTAAATGTAATCAAATTAACAAACTAACCAACTAATTAAGTAATCAACCATGTAATTAATCAACTAATCAATCAACCAATCAACTAATCAATCAACCAATCAACCAACCAACCAATCAACAAATCAACCAACCAATCAATTAATCAATTAACCAACCAACTAAGTAATTAATCATGCAACCAATCAACTAACCAACCAACTAATCAATCAACCAATCAACTAATCAAAACATTTCTGAACCCAACTGTACGTAGTCTACAATTAGGCTACCTATTATTTTTTTCACGCATCCTTGCTTTCCTTTGTTCACCCACCCTACTATAGAAAGACAAAAAAATATATTTATTCCCATATGCTTTGTCCCTTTCCCCTGTTTTGTATTTTTTTTTCCTTACACGTGAATTTTTATTTTTGTTTTTTTCTTATTCTTATATATACCCTACCAGACAAATGTTTTCGTGGCCAGCTGGTGCAGGGAAATTTCTCTGTTTTAGGGAATTTTGATGTCCACACAGAAGGGAAATGATTTAAAAAGATTGTTCAAGAGTAGACAGGGACATTTCTACCAGAAGAAAATAACACTAAAAATATCATCAATGTTCAAGAGTAAACAGGGAATTATAGAAGTAAAAAAGGGAATTTCTAAAGGTGAAGTTAGGGAAATTTCTACCAGATAAAATACCTAAAAGACCATCAATATTCCATAGTATACACAGGGAATTATAGAGGTAAAAAAGGGAAATTCTAAAGATGCAGTTAGGGAAATTTCGTCAAGGAGATCAGCTGGCATCATTATTATAATTATGGGTAATTTTTGAGGCAGGCGCAGTTGCTCTCGGGCAGGTCAAGAAGGATGGACGTGTTGCGCAGCTTCTTGTCCTTGAATTTCGTGTGGTTGTGCACTTGTGGTTTTGGTATCGTAGTTATAATCGTACTATGATGTCTATAATAACATGATGGAGTTCTGGCTGCAATTAATATAACCACTGCTAATGTAAAGGAACTGAATTGTGTAAAATGAGTGAATTATTGGATAAATTTGATAACTCCACTATGAAACTATCGTAATTTTGGAACTAACATATTATTACCTGACAGAGATTTTGTGGATATGGATACTGAGTTTGTTAAGACTGACAATGTGTGCTTGGTTGGTTGGGGAGGATGCTAACCATTTAACAAACCAAAACCACTGTGGAATATCGGCCCAGAAGAAGAGAGGAAGAGAGTTTGTATCGTAGTGTTGTTGTGTTTTAACTTTAATTGAAGCTACTTTTATCGTTACCTGTAATTTACCTGTAATTAAGGAGCTCCAGTGTACCGTCGGCGTGACAGTAGTGTTATCTTTACCTTCGCTACATGGACAGAAAAATATCAAAACATGCTGATTCATATGATAATTTTTACTATCATTGGTGAGTCTTGAGCCAGTTATCTCATCTTACCATCTTATTCTAAGGAAACTTACTCTGTCCATTCCCTGACGTCTCCATGCCGTGAAGAAGCCAACATTTAAAGTCACCCTGCAAATTATTAAAGGTAAATATAAATTCAATATGTCAGATTTTTCGTTTTCATTTTTGCAAACTTTGATGTGAGCTTGGTCGTGGGAGTCAGGCCACCCAAACGTTTGTTATATGTATTTGCATATGAATATTGACACAAAATAAACATACAAATAAGTATAACGTTACACCATTATTATGATTGCACAGACAAACATTCACAACAAATATACTTTATATAAATATACATACCTGTATAGGCTACGAACACAAATGTGGGAGAGATAATATTATACCGGTAATATAGTTATAAATAATATATACAAATTTCCTACGGTAAAGATCTACATAGGCACCGTTGTATCATAACAAATATTTTAAATTATGTAAACAGGCAACCACCTAACGTATATGTAATTTTAAGTAATTTTAGCATTTTTAAGCAAAGTGCTGTTTAGTTATTTTTGTAAGTAGATAGCCTACAGTAGTGTAAATAGTACCAGCATTGCAAGTACTGTTTGATTAGTAGTGTAAATAGTGTAAGAACTTATTTGTTAGTAATATAAAGTGAAAAGGTAGCGTTAGCCTAATGTAAGTAGGCCTATAGTACAAAAAGTGCTGCCTGGCTTGTATTGTAGGTTAATTTGTACTGTACAGTATTATAAGTAACTTGTTAGGTAATGTAAGCCTTGCAAAGAACTTGAGGCGTAATCTATTATCGTAATCACGGTCCTTATAATATATAGTCTAGTTAGGCCTATATATTTCTCCCATACTCTATAGGAGATCGAAGTACAGTATAGGCTATTAGTACCAAAAGTGTATTAGGCTACATCCTTAACACACACACACACACACACAAATGTCCCCTTCTCCTCCCTCCCTCCCCCATTTAAGGTGGTCATTCTTTTTTGGTACATTGGAGTCCCATGATTCCTCCAAGGTATGCTAGGAAACAGAACCAGCAGAGCAAAACTAATAATGCTCTGTTGCTTGGAATAGTTTGGAGGATTTGATTGCTCCAAATTTACCAACACAAAGAACAATGGTCAATAGGCTATTCCCCCACTTCAAGTTCCATTTAGAAACGAGGGTATTGCGTTTTTATTTTTGCCTGGAATAAATTGTTACTGGGAATTTTATGTGTAGCGATGGCTAACAAGATTTTTTTTTTTTTATAATATAATATAAATATTTTATAATATTTATAATATTTTCCCATATTTCTAACACACTTTGAGCAACTTTGAAACTGTGTGTTATTGTGGATTTGAAGAATGGGTATAGTATTGTAATTATGGCATTTTTTGGGAGATAATGATTCCTCCAAACCATTATTTTCGTTAATTTAATCCTGTTTCCTGGCTTATTTTGGAGGATTCAAGGCGCTCTTATGTACCCAAAGTATAGACTACTCTTCCCTTAAGTGACCCTGTAATGAAGTTAGAATATTAGAGATAAATGAGTCCTTCAAATATTGCCACGATACACAACTTATATGGCTAGTCGTCTACAGGATAAATAATAATAATAATAATAATAATAATAATAATAATAATAATAATCGTACAGGGAGTGTGTTATTTCCATTGATAAGGATCGAGAATACATACATAAAACATTCACCATTTATAAAATTTATTAGTAATCCTACCCAGAGGTTCCTTACGTAGTTTAATTAAGCACCTACAATATAATATATGTATAATATATAGTTTAATATAATGTATGTATAGTTCAGTGTGTTATCTCTGACGTCACAGCAACAATTATAATCTCTGCTTATACTTTTTTATGGAACGTAACAGTTTACAAAGACAGACAGCTATAGTCTGTTCAAAATTTGTGTTCCACTAGCCTCTATCTAGCTAGCTATTTCTATCTGTCTATCTATCGCTATTTCTATCTATCTATATATCTATCTATTTCTATCTAACTCTCTATATCTATCTATTTCTATCTATCTAAGCATAAGAGGTCAAAAGGAACACAAATTTTGAACAGAGTATAATACCTACCAGTACAACAGATTAATCATAAAGTTTTAGCAAGTTATAACATAGACGATAAACAATGTATATATTTTAGTATTGCAAACCAACCAAACATAATTATCGACAACAAATAGACTACCGAACTTAAAGCTGGTAGCCTATTAGGAATTTATTAGGCTACACTAGCGACTTTTCCTTCGTTTCTTGGCTAGCCTAGTCGAAGGAAATATTTTTATTCCTCCAACCCATTTTTAGAAGTCGGACAAAAACACAAACAAGGAAGATTAATGGAGAATGGAGTACGAAGGAAATGGAGGCTATTTTAGTTATTATTATTAGTCTTGTGTGATTAACTCATAACAGATTAATTAATGATAAATAATTTGCAAGTGGTGATAACACAATTGTTCATTTGTTTTACGTCTGCAAAGAGGTCATTGTAATTTACTTGTTTTGTAAATACGGTGAACAATATGACAACAACAACAACAACAAAAATAGAGTATTGTATGGAGGTGACGTCATTAGGCTATAATTTATTTTAAGCGTTTTGCACGGCGACCAATTTGATGACACAAACAACAACAACAGCAACAACAACAACAACAAAAGTACACCAGTATTGTATGGAAGTGACGTCATTACAATTTAATAGTTTTTTTACGGCGACCAATAAATATGAAAACAACAAAAAGAAAAGTACAGGTTTGCAGATAATTTTTTTATTAGGCTACTCATTCAGTTTTGTTCGTTTAATTCGGAGTTTAATTGTTTTTGAGCTGAAACGAACTAAACTTGAGTAGGCCTATAGGTTGGTAATATATTATAATCTTTTTGTTATGAGGGGTGAGTGGGGGTGAGGGGGTGGGGTGGAGGGAAGGGGGTAGTATAGTGTCGGTTGTGAACTTGTGGGGGGAAGGGTGAAGAAATGAAGGATGGAAGGAAGAGGAAATGTAGGAAAATTATGGAGGCGAGAAAAAGAATACCGTATGTAAATGTAGGAAAATTATGGAGGCGAGAAAAAATGTACATGTAGGAAAATTATGGAGGCGAGAAAAAATGTACATGTAGGAAAATTATGGAGGCGAGAAAAAAATGTAAATGTAGGAAAATTATGGAGGCGAGAAAAAAAATATGTAAATGTAGGAAAATTATGGAGGCGAGAAAATGATGGCAGCCCTGGTGGTGAAAAAATGCGGGAAAAAGATGGCAGCCCTGGTTGTGAAAAAAAGGCGGGAAAAAGTTGTCAGCCCTGGTGGTGAAAAAAGAGCGGGAAAAAGACGAAGAAGGCGGGAAAAATCACGTAGGGTAGGATATCCGAGAAAGAGTCTGAGTACCTTATTGTATGTATGATAAAAGGCGAGAGGAGGAGGAGGGAGGAGAGATGGCGTTGCTGGAGAGATAGGATCCTATAGAGAGAAGAAGGAAGGTGGGTGGGAAAAATCTTGTACCGTAGCTGAGAAAGTGACTGAGGACCTTATTGTATACTGTAAAAAGGCGGGAATCTGGGCGGGAGGAGAGATGGCGTTGCTAGAGAGATAGGATATAGAGAGAAGAAGGCAAGGTGGGTGGGAAAAATCTTGTACCGTAGCTGAGAAAGTGACTGAGGACCTTATTGTAAACTGTAAAAAGGCGGGAATCTGGGCGGGAGGAGAGATGGCGTTGCTAGAGAGATAGGATATATAGAGAAGGAGGAAGAGTGGGAAAAATCATATATATAGGTATCCGAGAAAGAGTCTGTGGATATTATTGTTTGTTTACTTGAGAGCCGTAATGGGTCACGTTAAAAATGCGGGAAATCTTGGAGAAATTAAGAAGACGACCGTGTTGTTTGAGAAGAAGTAATATACACAAGGAATAAATGGGAGGGAAAACCGTGAAGGAGGGAAAACTTTAGGCCTACCCAAGATGAGCCTGAGAACCATGGTATAGGCCTACCCCCTAACCCTGCCAAGGATACGAGAGAGGGAAGATACAGACAGGAGGAAGAGGAGGTAAATACACAAGGAATAAATGGTAGGGGGAAAAAATCATGTACCCAAGAATAGCCTGAGAACCCTACCAAGAATATGAGAGAGGGAAGATGCAGACAAGAAGAAGAGGAGGAGGTAAATACACAAGGAATAAATGGGAGGGGGAAAAAATCATGTACCCAAGAATAACCTGAGAACCATACCAATGATACGAGAGAGGGAAGATGCAGACAGCAGGAAGAGGAGGTAAATACACAAGGAATAAATGGGAGGGGGAAAAAATCATGTACCCAAGAATAGCCTGAGAACCATGGTACCCCCTAACGCCGTCAAGGATACGAGGATGAAGGGTGGGAGTGTTGTGAGGGTGGAGGGCGCCGTGCTGAGGTACTCCATGCGGTGAACGTTACACAAGTCGGTGCTACAAGTGCGGTAACACGCTATGAGTCTCTCCACGCGGTTGTTGGTGAGTTGCTCCAAGTGGACGCCGCAGAAGTGGGACATGTTGGTCTCTGTACACGCCCTGAATAAAACTTGAGCCTGGCCTGTTGATGATGGGAGAAACAGAGGGAAACGAGAGTAAATAAGTGTTTTGTTGATGCCTGTTTGTGAGGGGAGAGAACATAGGGAAACGAGGGTAAATAAGTGTTTTGTTGATGCCTGTTGGTGAGGGGAGAGGCACAGGGAAACGAGAGTAAATAAGTGTTTTGTTGATGTCTGTTGGTGAAGGGAGAGAACAGAGGGAAACGAGAGTAAATAAGTGTTTTGTTGATACCTGTTGGTGAAGAGTAGAGAGACATAGGGAAACGAGAGTAAATAAATGTGTTATTGGTTTATGGTTTGGCAGAGCTACATTAGAGTTACAATCGGTCTGTTGGTGATGAGAGAGACATAGGGAGACGAGGGTCAAGTTATGCAACACATTAGAGGGTAAAAAAAAATGGTATTATATTAGGGATAATTAATCATTCCTATTTGCATAATGAATGATAATGAGAGAATATTCATGATGTGAAGGAAGGAAGGACGAAAGCCTCTACCCTGTTAAATGGGATGCGGGAATAGGGGGGACAGGCTTGGGGGGTTAGGGGGGTGCGGGAATTCCTACTGACCTTACCACCAACCCACCCACCCACCCACCTTCAACCCACCAACGACCCACCCTCAACCCACCAGTAAAAACCATTTTTAATTACGGTGCATCAGTGGAGGTAATAAGAAAAAAAGTGGAGGGCCTTTGTTCGTTCAAATTACAACCCAGGCTTTAGTTATTATCAGTATAGATGGTTATAGTCTTGTGTGTGTGTGTGTGTGTGTGTGTGAGAGAGAGAGAGAGAGAGAGAGAGAGAGAGAGACATAAACATTGGCATACAACAAATTAACCATAACTCCAATACCAGATCCAAAGAAAGAAAAGAACAAATCACACACACACACACACACACACACACTATCATATCCACCACACCACTGCCAGCTAACCTACACAAATAAACCTTAATTTCCGGCAATACATGCGAGTGAACTTTTCTGCACTCAGTCTCGATTTATTATTATTTTGTTTTTACAGAAGCCGGATCTTACTCCAGGGAAAAAGTATATGTATAAAATAATATATATATAAAGTATATATATATGTAGTGTAGGAATGTATTTTGTTTGTTGTTGCTGAATAAGACACTGGTGGGATTATTGTAAACACATACATATATATACATACATACATATATATACATGCATATACATACATATACATACATACATTATATATGGAAGGGGACAATTGTTGGTCTATCTCTCATCTTCTCTCTCTCCATTTCCCTCTCTCTCCTCCCTTCCTCTCTCTCTCCTTTCTTTCTCTCGCCCTCCCTCTCCTCCCTCCTTCTCTCCACTCTCTCTCTCATCTCTCCACTCTCTCTATCCTCCCTCCTTCTCTCCTTCTCTCCTTTCTTCCCTTCCTTCATCTCCTCCTTCCCACACAGGTACACCAACCAACCAGAATGAATTGGCCTCAAGGAATGGAATCCAATTTATGTGTTCTTACAGTGTGTGTGTGTGTGTGTGTGTGTGTGTGTGTGTGTGTGTGTGTGTGTGTGTGTGTGTGTGTGTGTGTGTGTGTGTGTGTGTGTGTGTGTGTGTACAGTTCCATCCTTCCTTCCTTCCTTTCTTTCATCCATCCTTCCTTCCTTCCTTCCATACATCCATCCATCCATCCTTCCTCCCTTCCTTTCCTTCCTTTCATCCTTTCCTTCCTTCCTTCCTAAAAAAACAACAACAAAAAACCCACCCACTTAGACCTACCTTTTTTGAGATATCCAGTGTACGAGACGCAGAAGTGTTGATCAAGGTCACACTCCTGTTCCTTACCCATCCCGTTGATACAATCAGGGTCACGCAGACTGGTACAGTTGACACATCGCAAACTCTCACCTGTAAACAACAACAACAACAAAAATAACAATTTACAGTTTGGGTCATTGGAGGTCATAATATTATAGTATCATCTATATATCTTAATGAAGAGACTCTGTTTGTGTGTCATGCTATACAAATTGTCATGTGACCACCTGACAGTTAGGGGGGACAGAGGACATTTTCGTCACAAAAATACCCCACTAATTACTTAATTACACATACTTCACTTTTATCGTACGCCTGGCAACCCACTCGGTTTGTTTACATTCCACGCTGGCACCACTGGGAAGGAAAAAAATATCGTACCATTCTTTTACCTTCAGGGGCATACTGTACTTCACTTCCGTGCGTTGCACAGGCTTATGGTCTAGTATGGTAAATGAGAGAGAGAGAGAGAGAGAGAGAGAGAGAGAGAGAGAGAGAGAGAGAGAGTACGTGTCTGTGTGTGTGATATGTTTGAGTTCTCACCTTTTTAGACTAGGCCTATGTAAGTCCTCACAACCTCACCACCACTACCACTACCTCTTCTCTCATCCACTGACCAACACGTACACACATTACCACAAACACTACCACTACCTTCATCATCACCACTACCACTACCACAAACACTACCACTACCTTCACCACCACCACTACCACAATCACTACCATATATCTTCATCACCACCACCACTACCACACACACTACCAATACCCCTGCTACCAGTATAGTATTTGTCACCACTACCACCACCACCACTACAGTACCACTAACACTGTCACCACCA
>JAWZYT010000591.1:0-2500 GCA_034508575.1 Petrolisthes manimaculis | reverse complement strand
AGCCTGCCCCCTACTCCCACACCCTCTTCAGATCAACCCAAGTTTGTTTTTTTCATTTATATATGAAGAAAAAACATCTTTAATTTTACGCTGTTCAGGTATAGGCCTATTTATAGATGGGAAGAAATGTTTATAAAGTTTTGAAGGATGGGATGGGGATGTAGGATGTTGGGATGGAAGGTGAGGCATGGGTGGTGGTGTGTTGGAGTGTGTGTGTGTGTGTGTGTTTGAGGGGTGGACAGTGTGTGTATGTGTGTGTGTGTTGGAGTTGTGGACGGACAGAGTTAACGAGTGTGTGTGTGTGTGTGTGTGTGTGTGTTGGACAGAGAGTGTGTGTGTGTGTGTATGTGTGTGTGTGTGAGAGAGAGAGAGAGACGAGAGAGAGAGAGAGAGAGAGAGAGAGGAACGAGGTATGGGGCTTGTATATATACAAGGAAATTACGTGGTGTGTTCCCGTAGGCAACACACACACACACACACACACACACACACACACACACACACACACACACACACACACACACACACACCACACACACACACACACACACACACACACACACACACACACACACACACACACACACACACACACCACCCAAGCCCCAACAGTCAATCCAATTTGTCTCACCACTACACCCATATCTCGTTCACTGAGCAGACTAACATATACCACCACTACCACTACCACTACTACCACTACTACCATCGCTATTACCACTACAACCATCGCTGTTACTACTACTACTACTACTACTACTACTACCACTACTAACATCTCTATTACCACTAAAACTACTACTACTACTGCTACTGCTACTGCTACTGCTACTGCTACTTACTACTACTACCACTACTACCCCTACTAACATCGATATTACCACTACTACCACTACAACCATCGTTATTACCACTACTACTACTACTACTACTACTACTACTACTATTACCACTACTACTACTACTACTACTACTACTACTACTACCTTGTTTCCTTTGTCCAACCCACCGGAATTAATTGAGAAACCCGTGCACGTTATACCCTCGAATTCATACACACACACACACACACACACACACACACACACACACACACACACACACACATACATACATACATATAGATATGTCCCTTCTCTCTCTTTCCCCCTACACATATAAATATTTCCTTTGTCTCTCTCTCCCATTAGAAGCTTTTAACACACACACACACACACCTGCAACACACACACACACACACACACACACACACACACACACACACACACAACAACAACACCAACAACAACAACAACAGCCATCCAAGTCCCAAACGACCCCTTCCAAACACATGTGAGGTCAACACAACACGACCAGCAAATTAACCCCCAATCAACCCAACAGTCCCACTCGGCCAGGCTATATACTGTAGGTCAGGTAAGTGGTGTCTAATTTACTGGATTGTGTGTCGTGTTGTGTTGTGTTGTGTTGTGTTGTGTTGTGTTGTGTTGTGTTGTGTTGTGTTGTGTTGTGGGCACTGATCCACAACTATTTGTAGGGACTATAAGCATGTAGAACAGAAGGAAATATACATATCCTTTTTGTAATACATATCTATTATCCCTACAAACAACTATGGACATTAATATATTTAATGTTGTAACAATAGTTGTCGCAATACCTTTTTTGCCAACTGTACGTACAGTTGGCCACAGGTATTCTTATACAGACTAAGCCTATATGGATAGAGTGGTCATTATTCTGGGAAGTAGACCTACTGCAATGAATGGTCTACCAAGTATAGCTCGGTGATATATCCGGCTTAAGTCTTATTATTAGCCTTCCTCAGGAGCTCGGGGCTGCTCGGATAAATAGCTTGAGGAACTATAACAACAACAACAACAACAACAACAACAAACAGCTTGAGGAACTTTAACAACAACAACAACAAACAGCTTGAGGCACTTCAACATCAACAACAACAACAACAACAACAAACAGCTTGACGAACTTTAACAACAACAACAACAACAAACAGCTTGAGAACTTTAACAACAACAACAACAACAAACAGCTTGAGGAACTTTAACAACAACAACAACAAACAGCTTGAGGCACTTCAACATCAACAACAACAACAACAACAACAAACAGCTTGACGAACTTTAACAACAACAACAACAACAAACAGCTTGAGGAACTTTAACAACAACAACAACAACAAACAGCTTGAGGAACTTTAACAACAACAACAACAACAACAACAAACAGCATGAGGAACTTTAACAACAATAACAACAACAATATTACTACCATTTTGTTGTTGAGTTGTGAGGTGCCACAGTTCAGCCATGGTTCTACATACAGAGGATATAATTATGTGTGTGTGTGTGTGTGTGTGTGTGTGAGAGAGAGAGAGAGAGAGAGAGAGAGAGGTTCGTGATTTGATGCTTTTTTTACACACACACACACACACTGTTGTCAATTATCCTGACTTGTCTCATGATGATAACACGATGAT
>JAWZYT010000590.1:180000-185000 GCA_034508575.1 Petrolisthes manimaculis | reverse complement strand
TAGAAATAGAGACAGATAGAGATAGATATAAAGAGGAAAATGGAACACAAGTTTTGAACAGACTATAGTATCATTATTCACTATTTTGGACTATTCTAACACACTTTTCATCTATGGTGTTTCTCTGGGAAATGCAGACTACCGGGACCTAACCTGTACAGACTACTGGGACCTAACCTGTACAGACTACTGGGACCTAACCTGTACAGACTACTGGGACCTAACCTGTACAAACTACAGGGACCTAACCTGTACAAACTACCGGGACCTAACCTGTACAGACTACCGGGACCTAACCTGTACAGACTACTGGGACCTAACCTGTACAGACTACTGGGACCTAACCTGGACAGACTACCTGGACCTAACCTGTACAGACTACTGGGACCTAACCTGGACAGACTACTGGGACCTAACCTGTACAGACTACTGGGACCTAACCTGTACAGACTACTGGGACCTAACCTGTACAGACTACCTGGACCTAACCTGGGCAAACTACCGGGACCTAACCTGGACAGACTACCTGGACCTAACCTGGGCAAACTACCGGGACCTAACCTGGACAGACTACCTGGACCTAACCTGGGCAAACTACCGGGACCTAACCTGTACAGACTACCGGGACCTAACCTGTACAAACTACCGGGACCTAACCTGTACAAACTACCGGGTATAACCAGTGTAAACTATCATAAAGTGAACTGGGGCAAATTTCCAGGACCTTAACCTAATGTGGCAACACTGCTCAAACCTAAACAAAAAACCCAGTTATTCTGTAATTAATAATAAACAGCAAAAACTTAAAAAACAACAACAATATTTCACCAAAAACCCATATTATTATTTTTTAAGACTTACCTGTGTTGTGATAATTGTTTGTTTGTTTACTTTTCACCTGTGTTGTGATAATTGTTTATTTGTTTATTTATTTCTCACCTGTGTTCTGATAATTGTTTGTTTATTTGTTTATTTCTCACCTGTGTTGTGATAATTGTTTGTTTGTTTACTTTTCACCTGTGTTGTGATAATTGTTTATTTGTTTATTTATTTCTCACCTGTGTTCTGATAATTGTTTGTTTATTTGTTTATTTCTCACCTGTGTTGTGATGACACCTGCGTAGAACTATCTCACTCTCTCTCTCTCTCTTTTTTTTCTTTTAATTAAGGTGGTAATTCACTTTTGTTTACATTAGAGTGTCTTGATTCCTCCAAAGTATACCAGAAAACAACAACAACAACAACAACAACAGCACACACAAACAAACAAACAAACAAAAATAATGGTGATTGTTGTTGTTGTTGTTGCGTTTATTTACGTATGATTGTATATTATTTTTTAACCTCAGGACTACTCTTTTCAATAAACCTTTGCTCTTATTATTATTATTATTATTATTTATGCACTGTCCAATAACCAGTTTGCTATTATTATTATTATTATTTAAGTACAGTCGATTCACATGTGGGATTACCAAATAATCTAGTAAGTTAGTCAAGTTGGTGTGGGGGTAGGGGACAGGCTTGGGGGGGGGGGGTTTAGTGAGGGTGCAGGCTTTCTCCCCCCCCCCCAAGCCTGTCCCCTTTTCCCACACCCCCTTAAATAAAAAAATATGGGGATTATAAACAAACTAGTAGAATGAACTTTAGCATTTTCCATCTTTAAATAAAAAAAAATTATATGGGAATACAAAATAAACAAGTAGAATGAACTTTAATATTTTCCACCTATAAATATATAAAAAAAAAAGATATGGGGAATACAAAACAAACTAGTAGAATGAACTTTGGTATTTTTATTACCTTTTTTCCAATTTTCAACATGAGTATATAAAATAGAATAATCTTGCAGCCACCGACATAAAAGCCGATGAATGATAAATATATATATATAGAATCATATCTTTGTACACAAATATACAGTTTTATGATTTATCACAATTATTACATGTGTGTGTCCCTCCTCTATTTCAAAAAACTCTGTAATATCAATAATAATGATAATAAAAGAGTGATACCCGTAGTTTAAAAAAATTGAGGGCACTTACTGGAGCTCTATGAATTCTCCAAACTACTCCAGGCAACAGATTCCCTATTCGAAACACTGAAGCGTTTTGTGGCCTGGATTATTTGGAGGGTTCATAGAGCTCCAGTAAGGGCCCTCAAATATTTTAAAACTACGGGCCTTTGTTAGTTAGATAAAGAGAAGGGAACACACACACACACATAGCGAGTTTCGTCATGGTTAACTCACATTTATTAGCAAACCTTCCTGGCTGTCTGTCTCTCCCTCTCCACTCCACTCCACAACACAGCTTAATTCTTCACTCCACTTTCTACACCTGGATACTCCAAAATATCCACATCTGTATTCCATTCTACTTCAAAATATCCACATATGTACTCCACCACTCTCCAAAATATCCACATCTGTACTCCACCACTCTCCATATCCACATATGTACTCCACCATACATTACTCCTTTAAGTTACACATTCTATTATAAAAATCAATATATTTACTCCATACATTACTCCTTTACTCACTCCTAATACAAAAAATAAATCAATGTTTACTTCATACCTATTACTCCACTCACAATTTTAATTAACTCGTAACTACTCCACATTTAATCTTTAACTCTCGTAACTACTCCTCCACTCCACATTCAATTTTTAACTCCACTCCTCAAATTATTAAACTCTACAGCTGTCATTATTCACTCCTTTTTTACTCCATTCCACATTCAATAATAAACTCGTAACTACTCCTCCACTCCACATTCAATATTTTAATTAACTCGTAAGTCCACTACTCCTCAAATTATAAAACTCCAGCTGTCTTCTTAATCACTCCTGGTTAAATTACTCCACTTTAACAAACTCCAAATAACTTTCTAAAAAAAAAAAAAAAAAAAAAAAAAAAAATCAGACCATATTATTTTCATTTTTTTAATCCACCAGTATTTTTTTGGTTTTAATTAAATGGCTTCTATAAAATTAAATGATTACAAAAGTAGTTAGGAGCAGCGGGTCTTACAAACAAACAAACAAACATACATTTAATTAATCAAGCTGTTTTTGTTGTTGTTTGTTTGTTTAATTGTTTTTTTTCTTCTTTACTTTCCTTCCTATACGAATTTCACTCCACATTTTCACTCCTTACTCCACACTCCATGTTAGCAGTTAATTAGATTACTACTCCACCTCTCCTTCTGTAATTAACTCCACTACTAACGTTACTCCACCTCTCCAATAACTCCACTTCTTTACTCCTCCACATTACTCCACTCCTACAAACTTTCTCTCCACCTCTCCACATACTCCACTTCTTTACTCCTCCAAACTTTCTCTCCACCTCTCCTTTACTCCTCCACTACTACAAACTTTCTCTCCACCTCTTCTTTACTCCTCCAAACTTTCTCTCCACTCCTCAATCTCTCCTCCAAACTTTCTCTCCACCACCACTTCCTCCTTCAGCGTAGATACAAGGCGCCCTTCGAGGGACACAAGCCTTCTAAGGGCAAGGCGTCTGAATGGCAGTAGCTCAAATCACCATGGGCGTCGTCGTGGGGTCTGAATGGCAGTAGATCAGGTCCTGGGCGTCTGATGGGTGACGTAGGCGGTGAAGGAGACGTTTGAATGGCAGATCAGGTCCTGGGCATCATGGGCGTGAGGGAGGCATCTGATGGGCAGTTCGTGGGTGTAAGGGAGGCATCTGATGGGCAGTTCGTGGGCGGAGGCGGCATCTGATGGGCAGTTCGTGGGCGTAAGGAAGTCTTCTGATGGGCAGTTCGTGGGCGTAAGGGAGGCATCTGATGGGCAGTTCGTGGTCGGAGGGGGCAGACGTCTGATGGGCGTGAGGTGAGGGAGGGGCGGCCAGGGGACGGATGACTAGCACAGCGGCCGGAGCCTCGTCAGGTACACACAAGTGAGCAGATCATAGGCTACTCCTGATGGGGGGGTGCTGGGGGGCAAAGGGGGTGTTTAGGGGGGCTCCTCACACAGCAAGGGCTAAGGGTTGAAACTGTGCTACATCTTCCCTGGCCGCTTCTGTACCACACATATCCACCCTTTGTCCTCCGAAACTGAAGATGGACACTAACGAAGTAATGTGTTCAACTTCCATAGTGTTCGAACTCGTATTTTCATCTAAGCCAACATTTTCATTATTATCCTCCTCTTCCTGCTCCTCCTCCTCCTCCTTCGTCAGTTCTTCCTCCTGCTGGTGCTGAAGGAGCTGCTGCTGCTGGAGATCTGTGACGCTGTTGTTGTTGTTGTTGGTGTTGTTTTGGTCGTCAAGGGCTAGACAAGTACGTGGTCGTTTAGGTAAAATAGACCATACTGCTTCTTGGGTTTCCTGTTGAGTCACACATCGCCTTCTCTTCAGCGCCGTCGTCTGCCTCGTCGTCGTGGTGGTGGTGTTGTGTAGGTTATTATTCTCACCCAGGGGCATCCGTAGTGTAATACCATCACCTCCTGACGAAGGCTCCTGCTGGGGCGGGATCTGCTCATGTAGAATAAAGTTCTCCTTGTCCTCCGGTGAATCCACGATGATGGTATTGCCTTCTACAGGAGTTTCTGAAGGTGTAGGTGGTGGTAGTAGTGGCGTATATACAGCTACTACTGAAGGAGACGCTGTAGGGGATTGAGGACAGGCATCAGGGTGACCCACACGATGCACGTGATAACTCTCCTCCAGGAAGACATGCCGTGCCCTATGTAGTACGGAAGCCACTAATAAAGACTTGTGTAGTGACGTGCCTGTACGACCCACCCTAGAAGCGGCCATTTTACCCAGTGAAATGCTGATGAGTTTCTGAGCCTCCAGTCCAGCTTGGGAATCACACGCCATTATAACAATAATAAGAATAATAAACCCTTCACTCGATTAACCAACACGTCAATCAATATTTTGTAATATGCAAAAATATGTGTATATATGCAAATGAGCACAACGCCAGACCACTACGGTATTCCCAGGAAGGGTCGGTATGTGT
>JAWZYT010000590.1:142500-170000 GCA_034508575.1 Petrolisthes manimaculis | reverse complement strand
ACATCTAAAATACAATAAAATAAAATAAAATAAAATATCTTACGTCTAAAATAAAATAAAATAAATAATCTTAACTTACGTCTAAAATAAAATAAAATAAAATAAAATATCTTACGTCTAAAATAATATAAAATAAATTATCTTAACTTACGTCTAAAATAAATAAAAAATAAATTATCTTGACTTACGTCTAAAATAAAATAAAAATAAATTATCTTAACTTACATCTAAAATAAAATAAAATAAAATAAAATATCTTACGTCTAAAATAAAATAAAAATAAATAATCTTAACTTACGTCTAAAATAAAATAAAATAAATAATCTTAACTTACGTCTAAAATAAAATAAAAAATAAATTATCTTAACTTACGTCTAAAGTTTTTTTCCATCTTGCCTGTCCCTGAAAAAATAATAATAAACACAAAATTAGTGAAAATAATTGTGTGTGTTTTTTATTAATGTAATCAGAAATAAAAACTTTGATTAACTTTGATTATATAGAGCAAAAAATTGTTGAAAGATAATATACGTGTGTGTATGTGTGTATGTGTGTATATGTAGTGTGTATGTGTGTGTGTATTAACCCTTTGTAATAATAATACCAATAAATTAAATTAAATGCATTATATATTGTTGAATATTATTGTATGTAAAATCTCATTAAATTTCACTATAAATTGTTGGATATTATTGTATATAAATCTCATTAAATTAACTCAATATATATATATACAAAATATATACATAATTATACAGTATATATAAATTGAACCTATAATACAAATATTTTTAGACTAATATTTATTTACTGAATAATAAAGTCATAAAAAAACAGTATATATTTTTTATTATTATTATTATTATAGTCCTAAATTTCTTTCACACACACACACACACAGACAGACTGACACACACACACACACACACACAGCTCAAAGGTAATAAATAATATGTTCATCATATTCCAAATTTTCTTTCACACACACACACACACATACACTCTCTCTCTCTCTCTCACACACACACACAAACATTCTCTCTCTCTCTCTCACACACAAACATTCTCTCTCTCTCTCACACACACACACACATACTCTCTCTCTCACACACACACACAAACATTTTCTCTCTCTCTCTCACACACACACAAACATTCTCTCTCTCACACACACACACACACAAACAGCACAAAGGTAATAAATAATAATAATAATAACAACCAACCACACACACACACACACACACACAATCAGACACACACAAACATTTTCTCTCTCTCTCTCTCTCACACACACAAACAGTTCCAAGGTAATAAATAATAATAATAACAAACCACACACATCTTTAATTAATTCGCCCTGAGATTCCCATTAATTATAAACATTTAAATTAATATTATCAAAAATTATAATTAACTCCTATTAAATGTTTATCACAGTTTATTTATTTATTTATTTATTTAAGAGGGGTGTGTGGGAATGGGGGGGGGGGGCAGGCTTGGGGGGGGGGGGAATGGGGGGACAGGCTTGGGGGGGATGGGATTAAGGGGACAGGCTTGAGGGGGGGGGGGGGTTATGGGGGTGCGGAAGAAGGGGACAGGCTTCCTACCCACCCCCAAATCCTGCACCCCCCCCCCAAGCCTGTCCCCTACTCCCCCCCCCTAAATAACAAATAAGTGTGTGTTTTTAAATTATATAACAATTAACCAAATTATTTAAATATCAGGAATGTTTACAAATTTTAGACATACATACAGACAGACAATAAGTAAATAATTAAATCTCAAACATTCCATCATAAATTAAATAGTTTTGAGAATATTATTAATTTTTATTCATGTTTTTCATTATTTATTTTATTAATTATTTTTATTTATAAGTGATTTTCATTATTATTTTTTATAAGAGCTTGTCATTATTATGTATTATTTTTTATAAGTGCTTTTCATTATTGTTTATTATTTTTTAAAAGTGCTTTTCATTATTAATTATTTTTTATAAGTGCTTTTCATTATTAATTATTATACAAAAATAATGACCCATATTTATACAATATTTTTCTCTTATAATACAAATACATCCATGTATATTATTTATACACCTGTATGTATGTGTGTGTGTGTGTGTGTGTGTGTGTGTATGTATGTATGTATGTATATAATTTCCTTCATCAAACACAAACTTATTTCTTTCATTTAGGAATATTTTCGTTTATTTATTATCAATGTTTTTCTTATTGTTTATTTATTATCAATATTTTTCTAATTGTTTATTTATTTACATATTTCCTTCCTCCGTTCAAATCAAACTTATCCGTCGGTAATTTTCTCACAACTGGCAACACTGAGTGGGGGCGGTGTGGGGGGGGGTGGTAGGGGGGTGCGGGAATATGGGGACAGGCTTGAGGGGGGGACAGGCTTACGGGTAGTTTAGAGGGACAGGCTTGGGGCGTGATTAAATTATTTACGACACATTATTATTATTATTTATAAATATTCGGATTGTGGTAATACTTTTGTGAAGAATATTTAGTTAATTAAAAAATGTATTATTAGTAAATATTGTAACGTCTGGCTATACTGCAGAATATTATTATTATTATTTATGATCTGGCTATACTGCAGAACATTATTATTATTATTTATGAATATTCGGATTGTGGTAATATTTTAAATGAAGAATATTTATACCAACATATCTTAATTGATTAAAATATTGTAACGTCTGTCTGTACTGCGGAACATTATTATTATTATTATTATTATAAAAAAAAGGTGTTCTTCTTTCAAGGTCAAATAAAGTCATTCAAGGTTCTAGGTGAGTGTTCTAAGGTCAAATAAGGTTCTAGGTGAGTGTTCTAAGGTCAAATAAGGTTCTAGGTGGGTGTTATAAGGTCAAATAAGGTTCTAGGTGGGTGTTCTAAGGTCATTCAAGGTTCTAGGTGTGTGTTTCTAGGTCTTTCAAGGTTCTAGGTGTGTGTTCTAAGGTCATTCAAGGTCAAATAAGGTCTTCAGAGGGTGTACCAAGGTCAGAGTCGGTAAAAAGGTCAAACTCAGGCCGGACCTTGAGGGCAGAAAGGACATGATTCAATGATATCACACTTGGAGGAACACTGGTGGTGGAGGAGGACGTGGAGGAGGAGGTGGAGGAGGTGGAGGAGGAGCTGGTGGAGGAGGAGGTGGAGGAGGAGCTGGTGGAGGAGGAGGTGGTGGAGGAGGAGGTGGTGGTGGAGGATGACGTGGTGGTGGAGGATGACGTGGTGGTGGAGGATGACGTGGTGGTGGAGGATGACGTGGTGGAGGAGGAGGTGGAGGGAGTGGAGGAGGAGGATTGAGGAATGTAATTATTTAACATATCATTATTATTATCTCCGTGGTCAAGTTGATTATTATTGTTATTATTGTTGTTGTTGTTGTTGTTGTTGTTGTTATTGTTGTTGTTGTTGTTGTTGTCATCACCCCAGGCTTGACTATGTGCTTCTCTCAATAAATCTTCCATTAAACACAACATTGCCTGAGGAGAGAAACAAAAAAATATATAAATAAATATTTAAGACAATATTATAATATAAATGTTGAATATAAAAAACAAGAACATGAAGTAAAATTGTTCCAAAACTCAGACTCATAATGATTCAAGTGAAATAATAAAATATCCAAATGTAAACGTCTCAAAAATATTAATGTGGTTTTATCTGGATTTTTGTATTCATATGGTTATATTGAAATTTTGAAAATGAACCCCTCGGATAAATGATTCAATGTTGGTAAAAGAAAATGGATGGGAGGAAGAGAGTGAGTGAGTGAGTGAGTTGAACCACTTTTAAGAAGTGGTCGCCCCAAGAAGAAGAAAATATACTGTATATATATAAACATTGACATCTTGGCATTAAAATTAGGTATTCAGCAATAATTTCTGTCTTATCTACAATCTTATACCACCATGACATATAAGAGGATTTTATCTACATCATCCATCCATTTTTAATCATGGTAGTGTAATATTTATAAATAAATATCGACATATAAAAAAGTAGTATAAACAATTTTAGCTACTTGTTTCACTTCAACTCGTATTTAATCGTATATTTTTAATGATATGGATATTTTTTTCACGACAAAGTAATCCTTTATCATTATTATGTCAGGTTACCAAAGTATCAAGTAGATATTAAGTGAAATAAGTGAGGCACCAAGAAAAAACAACAAAAGTGTACAGTACCTCGGAGAAATGTAATGTTTTGGTAAAGCAAAGGTAAACGTGAACGGAGGTTACCTGGAGATATTGACCAATCACAGACCAGCATTAAAAATACAGCTAGGCTCCAATTGCAAGCTAGGATGGGATAGAATACACTCTCCTCTCTTTTTATGTGAGTTTAAATTATGTGAATTTGAAATAGTGCGTATCATGAAAAAAATAAAATAAATGCCATTTACATGAACTCTTAAAATATCATGAACAAGGAGGCTCCATTTTCAAGTTAAAGTACAATTTACAATTTACTTTATGCAAAATTCACTTTATGCGACCCTTTCACCAACCTATAATGTAATAAAAAAAGAGGAGAGTGTATAACTAACTACTGTATACAATACTAACTAACTAACTAACTAACTATACACTACTAACTAACTAACTATACACTACTAACTAACTATACACTACTAACTAACTAACTAACTAACTATACACTACTAACTAACTAACTAACTAACTATACACTACTAACTAACTAACTATACACTACTAACTAACTATACACTACTAACTAACTAACTATACTTACCGTCCATAATGTAGATGCTGTAGCGTGTGCTCTATAACCAGGGTGTATTTCCTGAGGTGTTATATGTAATCTGAGTTGTGACGTCACTTCATTTATATAACCACACTCATCTGGACCACAGTTACCAATACACACAAGTTGTTCACTGTTACGTCTTGATTTCAATGGTGACGCTGTAAAAGTAAACATTATTAGTATTATATTATTATTATTAAAAAGTAAATTAATTCTGCTTTATTGGTGATGTTGTAAAGTAAACATTATTAGTATATTATTATTAAAAAGTAAATTAATTCTGCTTTATTGGTAATGTTGTAAAGTAAACATTATTATTATATTATTATTATTAAAAAGTAAATTAATTCTGCTTTATTGGTGATGTTGTAAAGTAAACATTATTAGTATATTATTATTATTAAAAAGTAAATTAATTCTGCTTTATTGGTGATGTTGTAAAAGTAAACATTATTATTATATTATTATTATTAAAAAGTAAATTAATTCTGCTTTATTGGTAATGTTGTAAAGTATAAACATTATATTAAATTAGAAAGTAAATAAATATATTCTGCTTATATTAGAAAGTTAATAAATAAATTCTGCTTATATTAGAAAGTAAATAAATAAATTAATATAGATAAACACTAATATGTCTGCTTTATGTTTGTTGTTTATTGTTTTAACTGGTGAGGCAGTAAAGAAAAAATTATATTATATTACAAGATAAATAAATAAATAAATTCTGCTTTACTGGCAATGTTGTACAGAAAACGTTATATTATATTAGAAAGTAAATAAATAAATAAATTGCAAGATAAATAAATAAATAAATTCTGCTTTACTGGCAATGCTGTACAGAAAAAGTTGTATTATATTAGAAAGTAAATAAATAAATTCTTCTTTGCTGGCGATGCTTCTAAAAATATATATACCATACCACTCAAAACACACACACACACACACACACACTCTCTCTCTCTCACACACACACACATCACACCCCACACACTGTCTCTCTCTCTCTCTCTCTCACACACACCCACACACACACACATGACATCACACCCCACACACCGTCTCTCTCTATCTCTCTCTCTCACACACACATACACCCCACCCTCTCTCACACACACACATGACATCACACCCCACACACCGTCTCTCTCACACACACACACACCCCACCCTCTCTCTCTCACACACACACACACACACACCCCACCCTCTCTCTCTCTCACACACACACACATCACACCCCACACACCGTCTCTCTCTCTCTCTCTCACACACACACCCACACACATGACATCACACCCCACACACCGTCTCTCTCTCTCTCACACACACACACACCCCACCCTCTCTCTCACACACATACCCCACCCTCTCTCTCACACACACACACACCCCACCCTCTCTTTCTCTCACACACACACACACACACACAGGGGGGGGTGGGGGAGGGGTTTCATCTGACCATGTAGTGTGTGTGTGTTGTGACGTGTACGGTGGTGGTCGTCAACAGTCACTACATCCACTTCAACTTGTTTAATCGGAGACGAGGCCTTTAGGAGTAACTCGGAGGACACACTGGATGAACCACAACCCTCCAACTCCAGTACAGACAGTGTAGTAGTAGTAGTAGTAGTAGGGGTAGTAGTGGTAGTAGTAGTAGTAGGGTAGTCCCGAGGCAAAATGTCTACCTGGTCTGTAAGGGTTAAATAATTATACAGTAGTAGTAGTAGTAGTAGTAGTAGTAGTAGTAGTAGTAGTAGTAGTAGTAGTAGTAGTAGTAGGGGTGGTAGTAGTAGTAGTAGTAGTAGGGGTGGTAGTAGTAGTAGTAGTAGTAGGGGTAGTAGTAGTAGTAGTAGTAGTAGTAGGGGTAGTAGTAGTAGTAGTAGGGGTGGTAGTAGTAGTAGTAGGGGTGGTAGTAGTAGTAGTAGTAGGGGTAGTAGTAGTAGTAGGGGTGGTAGTAGTAGTAGTAGTAGTAGTAGTAGGGTAGTCTTGGGGCATAATGTCTACCTGGTCTGTAAGGACAAACCAGTAATTGTGGATGAAAAAAATTAAATAAATGCAATTTACACGAATAAATAAACTCTTAAAATAACCTGAACAAGGAGGCTCCATTTTCAAGTTAAAGTACCATTATTTCTTATGGAAATGTACAATTTACTTTATGCAAAATTCACTTTATGGGACACAACCCTTCACCAACCTATAATGTAATAAAAAAAGACCACAGAGTGTATTGCATTTTTCATTTTCCTCGTTGCAAATTAATCTGCACTTATAAAATCATGTATACTTGTGATTACTAACTAAAACACATATAATATATAGTATATAATATAATAAATAAATAACAGAATGTATAAAAAAAAAAAAAAAATGGTTAAATAAATATAATATAAATAAATACAAAAAAAAAAAAAAAAAAAAAAAAAAAAAAGATAAATAAAATAATGAAAATATGTACATTAAAAAAAATACTGACCTGTACGTATGAGTGTCCTTGTGTGTGTTGGTGTGTGTGTGTGTCTGCGAGCCCACGCCACCACCTCTGCCACACCCCACGCCTCAACACCATCGCCACCACACACACACAGCCGACGCACCACCTCCCTCGCTCTCTGAAACTATAAAAAAAAAAAAAAAAAAAAAAAAAAAAAAAAAATTGGTGGTTATTATTTATTTTATATGGTGAATAAAAAAAATATATTTATTTTATTTGATGAATAAAAAAATATTATTTATTTTATTTGATGAATAAATTTTTTTTATTTATTTTA
Source organism: Petrolisthes manimaculis (assembly GCA_034508575.1). Lineage (NCBI taxonomy): Eukaryota > Metazoa > Arthropoda > Malacostraca > Decapoda > Porcellanidae > Petrolisthes > Petrolisthes manimaculis. The sequence goes on along the minus strand of JAWZYT010000590.1, from coordinate 162,421 downwards.
TATGGTGAATAAAAAAAAATATAGTTATTTTATTTGATGAATAAAAAATACATTATTTATTTTATATGAATGGTGAAAAATAAAACCAAGCCTGTCCCCTACTCCCCCCCTCCCCCCAAGCCTGTCCCTTATTCCTGCATCCCCCCAACTCCCCCCCCGGTTACTACTTACCTCTACTGCCCGTTGTTTAGGTAGTGGCCATTGAAGGAAGTGTTGGTGGGTAGTGGCAGTACAGAAGGGTAGTAGTGATAGTGGTGGTGGGGGTTGGTGAGGGGGGAGTACCACTGGGAGGACCTTTAACCACATTGACACACACGTAGACACACACGAAGACTTCACACACGCCTCACTCGCCTCTCTGGAATAATGTGTGTGTATAATAAGTGTGTGTGTGTGTAATAAATGTGTATGTGTAATAATGTGTGTGTGTAATAATTATAATGTTAGTTAATTATTATCATGTCATAATCATAACTTTCTTCACTTTCATTAATATTGATAATACTTTTTTTCAATGTCAATAATATTCTTTCATTAATATTGTTGTTAATAATATTTAAATACTGTAATTAATCCATCATTTACTCTTGGAATATAAATATCTTACCTTAATTTTATTTTTAAATCAAATATAATTATAAATATCTTACTTTAATTTAAATCCTAAAACAATATATAAATACAGTAACTATTTTAATTTAAATTCTGAAATAATATACAGTATAAATAACTACTTTAATTTAAATCCTAAAACAATATATAAAACATGTTTTAATTTAAATCCTAAAACAATATATATAAAACCTACTTTAATTTAAATTCTAAAACGATATACGTACATGTAATTATAAATAACTTATTTTAATTTTAATTTTAAAACAAATATAATTATAAATATTTTACCTTAATTTAAATCCTAAAACAAATATAAATAACTTACTTTAATTTAATTTCTAAAACAATATATAAATAACTACTTTAATTTAAATCCTAAAAAACAAATATAAATAACTACTTTAATTTCATTTATAAAACAAATATAATTATAAATATCTTACCTTAATTTATCTTCCCAAAAAATGTGAGCTTCCTTTTCCTTCTCTTCTGTGGAGTTGTTGTTGTTGTTGTTGTTTTCACCCTTGTGTGTGTGTGTTTGGAGTGGAGCCTTCACATCGCCAATCTTGGAACTAGTGGTGTTTGTTTGTGTGTGTGTTGGTGTGTTTGTTTGTGTGTGTGTTGGTGTGTTTGTTTGTGTGTGTGTTGGTGTGTGTGTTTGTGTGTTTGTTGGTGTGTTTGTTTTGGTCACATTCTCACCCCCGGCAGGCGCTAAAAGTACGGTGTGTGTTTGTGTGTTTGTTGGTGTGTTTGTTGGTGGTGCTAAAAGTACGGTGTTTGCTGATGTGTTTGTTTGTGTGTCACCTCTCAACAACGACACACCACTACCACTACTACCACCACCACTACCACTACTACCACTACCACTACCACTACCACTACTACCACCACTACCTTGCAACATCAGTGATCGCATTTGCAACACGTTATTCTCCACCTTGACGGGCGACAACACATGATTGGCGGCCATCTTGCTTTTGTTGTTGTTGTTGTTGTTGACCAAAAGTTGCAACAAACCCGCTCCATCAACAATCACTTTCCTACTATGATTCCTGGTAGTAATAGTAGTAGTAGTAGTAGTAGTAGTAGTAGGAGGAACACTACTACTACCACTACTACCACTACTACTACCACTATTCACAACACCAGACTTACATCTACTACTACTACTACTACTACTACTATTATTATTATTATTATTGTTGAGTAATTTGCCAGTAGATATAAACTTTCCATTATTAGTTACAAATTTAATGTTGGCAGCTGTCAAAGGTTTCTGAGAGACAATTTTAATCGGTTTTCCGTCCTTGGTAGAAAATTGTTGAATAAATTTGACAGGCATGAGTTGAATATTAGGGTTGTTAGTTGTTGTTGTTGTTGATGGTTGTGGTTGTTGTGGTGTGAGGGGTTGTTGTTGTTGTTGTTGTTGTCCTTTTTTTGTTTCTTTGAGCACCTGTTTCTGTTTATTTAGTAACTGTTGTATGAGGGCGACATTCTGTTGAACTCCTGTTGTTTTCATTATCACCTTCTGTTGTTGTTGTTGTTGTTGTTGTTGTGGCTCCCTACTTGTTTTCACTATCTTTAGCGGTCCTTGCTTATTTGTAGTTTCTAGCACTTTGTTACTGCTACTACTACTACTACTGCTACTACTACTACTACTGACAATGTGAACAACAGGCTCCTGCTTAATCATTTTAACTGCTTTCATTTCTGCTGCTGACTTCTGTTCAACACGGTTCATTTCCTGCTGACTCTGTGAACTGGTCTGGCCCTCCTCAGCAGCAGAAGTAGTAGTAGCAGTAGTAGTAGTAGCGTGTCCCTCCTGCTTCTTACCTGCTGATCCACGTGTTACTTTGAGAGCGAGGGCAGTAGTAGTAGCAGTAACAGTAGTAGTAGTGACAGTAGTAGTAGTAGTAGCAACATGTCCCTCCTGCTTTTTACCTGCTGTTCCCCGTGCTACTTTGAGAGCGAGGGAGTACATGTTAGCAGGGATGAGGAAGGGAAGTAATCGACCATCAGTTTGTTTCACTTGTATCCTACAGAGTTTATTGTTGTCATAGCCATTAATACCTAAACTAATATTACTACCTTCACCACTATTATTCTCACTCATTATTACACTATTATTCTTACTCACTCCTACATCTTTACTCTCACTCACTCCTACACTATTACTCTCACTTACTATTACATCTTTACTCTCACTCACTATTACACTATTATTCTCACTCACTCCTACACATCTTTTCTTTTCCACTTTTCGTTTCCTTGCTTCACTTTGGGTAATTAATTCTCTTTCTTCTTTAACACTTTGTAACGTGTCATTGAGGTTTTCAGTTTTAATTTGTTCATTTGACACTAAATTATCAACAATCTTATTTGATATTGAATTATTATTATCACTTTCTTTGGTGCTTTCTTCACTTTGCATTGTATTCTCTTCCAGTGCAGAGTGAGTGGGGTGTTGTGAGTGCGAATGTTTGTGTGTGTTTGTCGGGGAATGGAGGGTGGAATGTGCGGCGTGTCGCGAGTGTGAACGTTTGTGCGCGTGTGTCGGGGAGAGATGCGAATGTTTGTGTGTGTGTGTCGGTGAGAGATGCGAATGTTTGTGTGTGTGTGTCGGGGAGAGGTGTGAATGTTGTCGTTGGTGTGTCGGTGTTGGTGGAGTCGACGGCGGTGGTGGCGGTAGTGGTGGTGGTGGTGGTGACGGTGGTGGTGGTTGATGTTGTACTGTGACGTGACCATCAACCAGCGATGACACGACACCACCAGTCTCCAATTCACGGCTGAGGTTGGCGGGGTTGGCGAGGTGGTGGTCATCTTCATCCTCTCCTCCTTCTCCTCCTCCTCCTCCTCCTCCTCCTCCTCCTCCTCCTCCTCCTCCTCCTCCTCCTCCTCCTCCTCCTCCTCCTCCTCCTTCTTGTGGTTTTGGTCTATATACCCACATGTCATACCAGTTCTCGTGACCTGAAGAAAAATTAGTAAATATATGAAAAAAAAAAAAAGGATATATAGATGATTATGCCAAATTTTAAAAAGTTTGGTTATGTTGTGTTGTGTTATGTTATGTTAAGTTAGGTTAGGTTAGAATTGAATAGACAAGTTGACAAGATAAAGTTAGGTTAGGGTGGTTATGTTATATTTATGCTATGCTAGGTTATATTAGGTTATCAGGTTATAACACACACACACACACACACGAATAGTACAAGTTAACACACACACACACACACAGAATAGTATAAGTTAATACACACACACACACACATAGACAAGAATAGTATAAGTTAACACACACACACACACACACACACACACAGACAAGAATAGTACAAGTTAACACACACACACACAAGAATAGTATAAGTTAATACACACACAGACAAGTATAGTACAAGTTAACACACACAACACACACACACAGACACACAACAACAATACTATGAGTTCTAACCTAGCCTCCATAACCCAGTAAGTGCTAATGGATCGTCTGGTCTTGATAGAATGAGTGGATGTAAGAACTTGACTGGTTTGTTCCTCGTATCCTTCAGTTCCAACGTTATCTGAACCTTGAACTCTCCCCAACCACGACGAGTTAACACGAACGGTGATTGTCTAAAAAGAAAATATTTGTTAATTAAATCGAGTTAACACGAACGGTGATTGTCTAAAAAGAAAATATTTGTTAATTAATACGAGTTAACACGAAGGGAGATAATTAATACGAGTTAATACGAACGGTGATTGTCTAAAAAGAAAATATTTATGTTAATTAATACGAGTTAACACGAAGGGAGATAATTAATACGAGTTAATATGAACGGTGATTGTCTAAAAAGAAAATATTTGTTAATTAATACGAGTTAATACGAACGGTGATTGTCTAAAAAGAAAATATTTGTTAATTAATATGAACGGAGATTGTTTGAAGGAAGGAATATTTATCTATAGTTTTGATAGTGAATGAAACAACATTATCTATAGTTCTGATAGTGACTGACCTGAGTGTGATAGTGAGAGAAACAACATTATCTATAGTTGTGATAGTGAGAGAAACAACATTATCTATAGTTGTGATAGTGAGAGAAACAACATTATCTATAGTTCTGATAGTGAGAGAAACAACATTATCTATAGTTCTGATAGTGAGAGAAACAACATTATCTATAGTTCTGATAGTGAGAGAAACAGTGATACAACATTATCTATAGTTCTGATAGTGAGAGAAACAACATTATCTATAGTTCTGATAGTGAGAGAAACAGTGATACAACATTATCTATAGTTCTGATAGTGAGAGAAACAGTGATACAACATTATCTATAGTTGTGATAGTGAGTTAAACCTTATCTTTAGTTGTGATAGTGAGAGAAACAGTGATACAACCTTATTTATAGTTCTGATAGTGAGTTAAACCTTCTCTTTAGTTGTGATAGTGACTGACCTGAGTGTGATAGTGAGTGAAACAACATTATCTATAGTTGTGATAGTGAGAGAAACAGAGATTACAACATTATCTATAGTTCTGATAGTGATTTAAACCTTATCTATAGTTCTGATAGTGAGAGAAACAGTGATACAACCTTCTCTTTAGTTGTGATAGTGACTGACCTGAGTGTGATAGTGAGAGATTACAACATTATCTATAGTTGTGATAGTGAGTTAAACCTTCTCTTTAGTTGTGATAGTGACTGACCTGAGTGTAATAGTGTGATGAGGTGCATAACTTTGGTCAAGGAGGAAGGTGACACTTGTAATGAAGGACGAGGCAGGTAGATCATTGGAGGGTGACCTTACATAGACCTGCCACTTGTACCTCATCTGTTCACTTGTGTCTCCGTTAGTCAAGTATTGGTATGTGTTGCCAACGATTAACCTGGGGGGGGGGGGGGGTGTTTGTGTGGGGGGGGGGGGGGGTGTTGTTTGTTTGTGTGTGTGTGTGTGGGTGGGTGTGTGTTTGTGTGTGTGTGTGTGGGTGCGGGGGTGTGTTGTTGTTTGTGTGTGGGGGGGGGGGGTTGTTTGTTTGTGTGTGTATGGGGGTGTGTTGTTTGTTTGTGTGTGTGTGTGGGTGTGTTGTTTGTTTGTGTGTGGGGGTGTGTTGTGGGTGTGGGTGTGGGTGTGTGTGTGTATGTGTTTGTTGTTTTTATGTGAGTTTTTTTTTTTTTTTTATGTGTGTTTTATGTGTGTGTGTGTTATATGTATGTTTTTTTTTTTTTTTTTTTTTTTTTGTGTGTGTGTGTGTGTGTTTTAAGAGGGAAGTGGATAAAAATTGGATAAATTGGTTGATACAAAAATAATTCGTCTGTTTATCATTTTTTTTTACGATAATTCACGCAAGTCATTATATATACTGTAGTTCAAATAAAAGTTATTATTATTATTCGCACAAAATCATTATTATTCGCACAAAATCATTATTATTCACACAAAATCATTATTATTCGCACAAAATCATTATTATTCGCACAGAATCATTATTATTCGCACAAAATCATTATTATTCGCACAGAATCATTATTATTCGCACAAAATCATTATTATTCGCACAAAATCATTATTATTCGCACAAAATCATTATTATTCGCACAAAATCATTATTATTCGCACAGAATCATTATTATTCGCACAGAATAATAATAATGATAATGATTTTGTGTGATTAATAATATTTTTGTGAGAATAATAATAAATTAGCATGAAATTATGGGAATCGATAAAAAAAAAAAAAAATGAAAAAAAAAATGAAAAAGTGTGAATGGGCGGCTAAACGAAAAAAAAAAATATATAGTTTGTTGTTAGGAGAAATATAAAGAGTTTGTCATAGGCCTACCTGCACTTGGTCTGAGAACGTTGCCTCCTGCCTTGTGGAATGGTGAGTAAATTGTCCGGAGGTTTTGGAGGAAGATATTTGGGACTGGGGGGTCTGCTCCTCTCACTCTCGCACCTTTCGCTCCTCTCGCTCTCGCACCTCTCACTCTCGCTCCTCTCGCTCTCGCACCTCTCACTCTCACTCCTCTCACTCTCTCTCCTCTCACTCTCTCTCCTCTCACTCTCTCTCCTCTCACTCTCGCACCTCTCACTCTCGCTCCTCTCACTCTCGCTCCTCTCCTCCGACTCCATTCCCTCGCTCTCGGTGGAGTGTCGGCCTGTCACTCTTTCACTCTCGATCGATTTCCTGGCTGTCACTCTTTCACTCTCGATAAATTTCCTACTTCCATCGTCCCTTTCGGTCAAATTCGTGCTTTCTGATAAACAATGAACACCTTTATTGCTTGCTAATATATCCGTCTCAATCGATAACTTGTGTTTTTTGCTTGTGGGCGCATCGGGAGAGAACAGAGAACATTTCCTCCTGTTCTTCTTTTCACCTCTGTTGTTGTTCTTCGCGTTGTTGTTCTCCGAGGTCGTGGAACTGTTGTCGTTGTTATTATCCGTCCGCCTCAAACTCAGTCTGGTCCAGGTGGAAGAAGAAGAGGAGGAGGAAGAGGAGGAGGAGGAAGAGGAGGAGGAAGAGGAGGAGGAAGAGGAGGAGGAGGAGGAGGAGGAGGAGGAGGAGGAGGCTGGGTATTCCGTTGTTGTTGTTGTTGTTGTCGTGTTGTTGTTGTTGTTGCGGCCGCCGTCTTGGGAATGTTGTCTGGTGCCGTGGCTGCGGGAGAGTGAGTGAGTGAGTGAGTGAGAGTAAAATTGTGAGTGAGTGAGTAAAATTGTGAGAGAGTGAGTGAGAGTAAAATTGTGAGTGAGAGTGTGTAAGAAAAATTGTTACATACCAAATCCTTCATATAATTAAGATCATTTTTCACAACACACCAAAAAAAAAAAACTACAATCATTTTCCCATCATAAAAAAAAAAAAAAAAAAAAAAATAGAATCGTTTACAGTGGACTCTCCAATAACGCGGTTTTGATTAACGCGTTTTTGATTCAACGCGGTATAATATATAGGGGGGATATGATTAAATAACATTATTTGTTCGATTTAACGCGGCCACGCTCACCCGCTTACCCACACTACTTTTGGCGGGAAGCAGGGTGAGCTGCTCAGGCCCGCTCTCTGACCAAACAGACACGACTTGATCAATTCTTTAAAAGGAAGACAGATGTGGTGTCAGAGGAAGGTAACACGAGTGTGGAAGGAGAGCGAGGAGGTGTGGAGGGAGAGTGGGGTGTGGAGGGAGAGCGGAGTGAGGAAGGAGAGCGGGATGTGGAGGAAACACAGAGTGAGGAGGGAGAGCGGGGTAGGGAGGGAGAGCGGAGTGAGGAAGGAGAGCGGGATGTGGAGGAAACACAGAGTGAGAAGGGAGAGCGGGGTGGGGAGGGAGAGCGGGGTGGGGAGGGAGAGAGGGGTGGGGTGGGAGAGCGGGGTGAGTAGGCAGACTGGAGTGACGAGTGTTAAATGTGAAGGAAAGTGTACCGTTACTTTACAAATATAAATAAAACGAGAATGTGGGTTTTTGTTGTTTGAGTCACCAACTACATACTTTAGTTTGACTCTACTATTCATACATTAGAGTAACAAAATCCCCAAAAGGTAGACTTTTGCATTGTCCAGGAACGCAACCCCCACTATTACCATTGTTTCCTATGGGGAAATTAAGTTTAAATAACGCGTTTTTTAATAACGCGACGTCTCCAGGAATGTAACTACCGCGTTATTGGAGAGTCCACTGTATATATAAAAATAAAGAAAAAAAGAGAAAAAAAAATAATATCGTATATATATATTTTTTTTTCTCCCCATCATAAAAAGAGAGAAAAAATTAGAGAAAAAAAAATAGAATTGTATATATAATTTTTTTCGGCCCATCATAAAAAAAAAAAAAAAGAATCTTAAATATATATTTTTTTTCGCACCATCGTGAAAAAAAAAATAGAAAATAAAAATGAATAGAATCATACATATATATTTTTTCGCCCCATCATAATTTTTTTTTTTAGAAAATAAATAATAATAAATAGAATCATACATTTTTTTGTCGCACCATCAAAAAAAAAAAAAAAAAAAAGAGAGAGAGAGAATCATATATAAATAAATTTTCTCGTCCCATCATTAATTACAAAATAGTATATATGTGTTTACTTACGTTTTATTATTGATGTGTTTTCTTACATTGGGATGCATCATTGCTTTCTTTTCCACTGTTCCTTCACTCTTTATCTGTAAATATAACTCATTCCTCAAATATGTATGTATGTATAGAATTTAATTATTATTCACATATATATATATATGTATGTATGTACTATTACTACTACTACTATTATTATTATTATCACTACTACTACTATTATTGCTACCACTACTATTATTACTACTACTACTACCATTACTACTACTACTACTATTATTACTACTACCATTCCTACTACTACTATTACTACTACTACCATTACTACTACTACTACTATTACTACTACTACTACCATTACTACTACTACTACTACTATTATTATTACTACTACTACTACCATTACTACTACTATTATTACTACTACCATTCCTACTACTACTACCACTACTATCACTACCACTATTACTACTACCACTACTACTATCCTCACCTTAGTAGCAGCATAATAGTTAAGAGAGACACAACATCGGAGTGTGTGTAGACATTGTTGTAGCCGGAGTAAGCGTTGATCAATCTCCTCCATCTCTGTCTGTTTCTCCACCATGGCTTCACTCAGTTCTCTCTCCACCACCTTCACTACACGCTGTCCTAACTCATCCTGGGCTGTGAGGGAGGGAGGAAAGGTGAGGAAATGATGGAGGAAAGGAGGGAGGAAAGGAGGGAGGAAAGGTGTGGAAAATGATGGAGGAAAGGTGAGGAAAATGATGGAGGAAAGGTGTGGAAATGATGGAGGAAAGGAGTGGAAAATGATGGAGGAAAGGTGTGGAAAGGAGGGAGGAAAGGTGAGGAAAATGATGGAGGAAAGGTGAGGAAAGGAGGGAGGAAAGGTGAGGAAAGGAGGGAGGAAAGGTGTGGAAAGGAGGGAGGAAAGGTGAGGAAAATAAACAATGAATAAGGAATGAAAGGTGAGGAAAATAATGGACATATAAATGGATCAATAATAATAATAATAATAATAATAATAATAATAATAAATATATTACAAAATGGTGAAAGAGAGAGAGTGTATGTGTATGAGAGTGTATGTATGTATGTGTGTATGTATATATATTACCTTTATCATGCAAAATTTTCATCCGTTTAGAGTCCGGTTGTATTGGAGTAATATATATGTATGTATGTATGTATATGTGTATGTACTGTATGTATGTATGTATATGTGTATGTATGTATGTATGTATGTGTGTATGTATGTATGTATATGTGTATGTACTGTATGTATGTATGTATATGTGTATGTATGTATGTATGTATGTATATGTGTATGTATGTATGTGTGTATGTATATATTACCTTTATCATGCATAAATTTCATCCGTTTAGAATCCGGTTGTATTGGAGTAACATAATAATCCGGATCTTCGGTACTCAGTCCACGTTTACATCCGTCTACATCCGTCCTCACCTCACCCGACACAACCTCACGTTTTATCTCCGTTTTTCTCTCCATCTCCGCTTCGTACTTTCTCTCCATCTCCGTTTTTCTCTCCGCTTCGTATTTTCTCTCCATCTCGGTTTTTCTCTCCGCTTCGTATTTTCTCTCCATCTCGGTTTTTCTCTCCGCTTCGTATTTTCTCTCCATCTTCGTTTTTCTCTCCATCTCCGCTTCATATTTTCTCTCCATCTCCGTTTTTCTCTCCGCTTCGTATTTTCTCTCCATCTCCGTTTTTCTCTCCGCTTCGTATTTTCTCTCCGTTCCTGTTTCTCTCTCCGCTTCACATTTTCTCTCCATGTTTATTTCTTTCTTTATTTCTGTTGGTATAATTCATATTTTATTAACATACAAAAACAATAAAAATTACAAAATAAATATTAATGTGACTTTTTTTGTTTTTTGCTCTCTGTAACCTAACCTAATCTAACTTTAACCTAATCAAATCTAACCTTAACCTAATCAAACCTAACCTTAACCTAATCAAACCTAACCTTAATCTAATCAAACCTAACCTTAATCTAATCAAACCTAACCTTAATCTAATCAAACCTAACCTTAACCTAATCAAACCTAACCTTAACCTAATCAAACCTAACCTTAACCTAATCAAATCTAACCTTAACCTAATCAAACCTAACCTAACCTAACCTAACCTAACCTTAACCTAATCAAATCTAACCTTAACCTAATCTAACCTAACCTAACCTTAACCTAATCAAATCTAACCTTAACCTAACCTAATCTAATCTAATCTAATCTAATCTAACCTAACCTAACCTTAACCTAATCAAATCTAACCTTAACCTAACCTAATCTAATCTAATCTAACCTAATCAAATCTAACCTTAACCTAACCTAATCTAATCTAATCTAATCTAATCTAACCTAACCTAACCTAACCTAACCTTAACCTAATCTAACCTTACCTAATCTAACCTAACATAAAATTAATAAATAAATATATACATTATACAGTACATACATTATAATACACACATATAAACATACATACGTAACATATATATATATACAATAAAATACAATAAATAAATGTTAAACAAGATAAAACAATAATAAAAATAAAATAAAAAATACAGTCGAACTTTCCTAACCTTCCAAATACATAATACAAATAAAATTACAAATAAAATACAATAGACAATAAAAAAAAAAAAAAAAAAAACGACAAAATACAGCCATACCTTATACAAAATACATCAAAATACAACAAAATACAATAAAATACAAATAAAATACAGTAAAATACAGTTGCAATACCTTTATAAATACACCAGCATCACCTGAGACACACATACAGGTAATTGGTCATTCACAATAACTTATAAATTACTAATATAAATAAATGAATGTGATAATTTTGATGTTTACTTCCCACATGGTCCAGCCACCAAGGTTCACACACTCTGTTATATTTGGCTATGTTTTTATTATTATTATTATTATTATTATTACTATTACGTTTATTGTTATTATTATTACGTTTATTGTTATTATTATTATCATTACGTTTATTGTTATTATTATTATTATTACTTTTATTGTTATTATTATTATTATTATTATTATTATTATTATTATTATTATTACTTTTACTGGTATTATTATTCTTATTTTTATTATTACTATTCTTGTTATTATTTATATATGATTCTTCTTATTATTATTTCATGAGCAATCGTATATAATTTCTTGTTTTAAGGTCATTTATCACTCACAAATCCTATCTAAATTTCACTTACTAATAAAACTGCATGATTATAACATTATTGTATTATACGTATATTATCGTATTTGGCACTACATTATTAAAAATCAATTAAATTATAGAGTATATTAATTATTATGTTTTCAGAATATTTTCCTTCTCTATTTGAAGTATAAAATATTTTAAGAATATATAATAAAAATAATAATATAATAATAATAATAATAATATCCATAATAATATCCATATGCTAATCATTGGCAACAACAAAACTTTAGTTTATTACAGTATTAATTATTTTAGTAGAGATGAATGAACAATACATTTTTTTTTATTATTTTGTTAATGAATAAGGGATCAGGCTCACCACACTCACACTCATTCCACAATTACATTATTTACTTTAGTCATTCATCAATATTGGCAACAACAAAAGCTTAGTATTAATTATTTTAGAGAGCAAAACTAATGTGGGTGTTGTTGTTGTTGCTTGGAATAGTTTGGAGGATTCAGTTACTCCAAATTTACCAACACCGAGTTTAAATGGCAAATAATCTATAGCCATTTAATTAAACCCTACTTTTCAACTCAGATACAGTGTTACCAGATCAACAGACTGTACCAAAAATGTTATTGGTAAATTTACTTTATGCAAAATTCACTTTATGCTAAATTCAGGCCCGTAGTTTTAAAACATTTGAGGGCCCTTACTGGAGCTCTATGAACCCTCCAAACTATTCCAGGCCACAGATTCCCTATTCGAAACACTGAAGCGTTTTGTGGATTATTTGGAGGGTTCATAGAGCTCCAGTAAGGACCCTCAAATGTTTTAAAACTACGGGCCTGAATTTAGCATAAAGTGAATTTTGCATAAAGTAAATTGTACATTTCCATAAGAAATAATGGTACTTTAACTTGAAAATGGAGCCTCCTTGTTCATGTTATTTTAAGAGTTCATGGAAATGGCATTTATTTTTTATTTTTTCATGATACGCACTATTTCAAATTCACATAATTTAAACTCACACAAAAAGAGAGGAGAGTGTAGTTTATTGACAGGCAGACAGTAAAAATATAATTACTGTCAGCTTGTCAACAAACTATAACTTTTGTTCACTTTCCTTCCTGTTGTAGCTAATAACTCACAACAAGTTAGGAGTGATGTACCAGCATCATGTGTACAGTAGGAAGAGGAAGAGGGGGAAGTGGAGGAGGAGGGGGGAGAAGAGGAGGAGGGGGAGGGGGAGGAGAAGGAAGAAGAGGAGGAGGGGGAGAAGGAAGAAGAGGAGGAGGGGGAGAAGGAAGTGGAGGAGGAGAGGGAGGAGATGGAAGTGGAGGAGGAGGAGGAGGGGGAGAAGAGGAGGAGGGGCAGAAGAGGGGGAAGAGGAGGAGGAGGAGGAGGAGGGGGAGGAGACGGAAGTGGAGGAGGAGGAGGGGACGGAAGTGGAGGAGGAGGGGGAGAAGTAGGAGGAGGAGGAGGAAATATTGTATAAGGAAAAGAGGGACTCTAGAAAAATGTACATCAAACGTCTCCGGTGTAAATGAAGGCTGTAAACAAATTAATAAATAAATAAAAATAATGACCTTATCATCATTTAGGATTAATATATTTTTCGTTTACTGAGTTTGGAAGTTGATACACATAATAATGTTATAAAATAAAACACCGTACAGTAATAACAATAGGAATGTATATACCTTTATTAATTAAGAGTTATGTAATGAACTATAAGCAAATATTGTAGTTAATAAAATATACCTACAACTTTATTGAGCAATATATACCTGTATTGTAATAAAGGGGTGTAGGAGTAGGGGACAGGCTTGGGGGGGGGGGGGGGGGGCGGAGTAGGGGGACAGGCTTGAGATGGGTAGAAAGCCTGTCCCCTATTCCCGCACCCCCCCAAGCCTGTCCCCTTATTCCGGGACCCCATTAATTAAGGACCCGTGATTGTGTATGAAAATTGGAGGGTTTTTTTTTGCCTGACCTGTGCCACAAAACACACTCCTTCTATATAGATGTGTGTGTATGTGTGTGTGTGTGTGTGTGTGTGTGTGTGTGTGTGTGTGTGTGTGTGTGTGTGTGTGTGTGTGTATGTGTATGTGTGTGTGTGTGTGTGTGTGTGTGTGTGTGTGTGTGTGTGTGTGTTTCAAGGTAATACTGTAATTGAAAGATTCGTTTATCTCCAATTTTCTGACATCACATAATCCTTTATAAAGCACCCAAATATTATAACAATAACAATATAATCAACAACAACAACAACAACAAAGGAACAAATTAACTACCATAATAATTATACACTCTGCTCTTTTTTTATTACATTATAGGTTGGTGAAGGGTTGTGTTGCATAAAGTGAATTTTGCATAAAGTAAATTGTACATTTCCATAAGAAATAATGGTACTTTAACTTGAAAATGGAGCCTAATGGTTCAGGTTATTTTAAGAGTTCATGGAAATTGCATTTATTTAATTTTTTTCATGATATGCACTATTTCAAATTCACATAATTTAAACTTACATAAAAAGAGAGGAGAGTGTACAGTACCTTATAATTATTTTCATCCCAAACATTGATATACAAAGCTGATTTTTATAATAATATATATTTTATACTAATTTTTCTTGACCCATGTTGTACAGTTGTGGTCAGAAGTTTAGTTACGTTTACTCTTGTATAATGCACTTTGTTTTTTATGGTGGGGAAAATACATTAATTCCCTTCTAAGTACATGTAATATGATTTTAGATATTTATGAGTCTGGCATACACACATACTGTACAGTTGGGGACAAAAAGTCATTTCATCACATCTGTCAAGGTATGATGTATGTACAGTTGTGGTCAATAATAATCATCCACATATGGGTATCTCAAAATAATTTACTGTGTAATGTTTTCACGTTCACATATGATGTTATTGTTTTAAGTAGTGTGTAGCTACTTGTATTAAATTAAAAGATGGTAGTTAACCTGTGTGTGTGTGTGTGTGTTATTGTTTTAAGTAGTGTGTAGCTACTTGTAGTAAATTAAAAGATGGTAGTTAACCTGTGTGTGTGTGTGTGTTATTGTTTTAAGTAGTGTGTAGCTACTTGTAGTAAATTAAAAGATGGTAGTTAACCTGTGTGTGTGTGTGTGTTATTGTTTTAAGTAGTGTGTAGCTACTTGTAGTAAATTAAAAGATGGTAGTTAACCTGTGTGTGTGTGTGTGTTATTGTTTTAAGTAGTGTGTAGCTACTTGTATTAAATTAAAAGATGGTAGTTAACGTGTGTGTGTGTGTGTGTTATTGTTTTAAGTAGTGTGTAGCTGCTTGTATTAAATTAAAAGATGGTAGTTAACGTGTGTGTGTGTGTGTGTTATTGTTTTAAGTAGTGTGTAGCTGCTTGTATTAAATTAAAAGATGGTAGTTAACCTATTTATTATAAAGTTTATCATCTAAGGAACAGAGGGAAGGTGTTAAACTCTTACATGAGTTACTCCCCTATATGGATGATTATATATGACCACAACTATATGTACAGCCACAATCAAATAGCCACCAACACTTTCCTTCCATTCTAGTAAATAAATTATCTTGGTAATAAAGAACAACACGTGTATGATTTCGTAACACTTCATAATAATAATAATTGATATGGTTGAGTTGACATAAGGTGTTGTTGTTGTATGAATATATTTTGATATAATAATAATAATTGACATAAGAGGTTCTTTGATTATAGTTTGCAACACTTCATAATAATAATAATAATAAGTGAAGGGGTTGAGTTGACATAAGGTGTTGTTGTTGTTGTTGTTGTATGATTATGGTTCTATAATTATATAATAGTGATTTATTTACACAATGGAAGGAAAGTGTCGGTGGATAAAATTTAATTAGCAGGTTCATATAAAAATGGCCTCCTATCATTCAAATTATTTTTGTGCATTTATCTTATAATTATGCTACAAAAAAATAAAATACAAATACAATTAAGTTGATATTATAAATGGCAAACAATATCATTATTATGGCAAACAAAACTTAATCTTAATACAAATTTATACTATGTTATTTAAAATTGGTCCCATATAAAATAATTTTTGTGCATTTATATAATATATATGGCTACAAAAATTACAAAAATACAAATGCAATTAAGTTGATAATATATAATATGGCATACAGTAATATTATGCTATTATGTTATTTAAAATTGGTCCCATAAAAGATACATACTCTGCTCTTTTTTTATTACATTATAGGTTGGTGAAGGGTTGTGTCACATAAAGTGAATTTTGCATAAAGTAAATTGTAAATTGTACTTTAACTTGAAAATGGAGCCTCCTTGTTCATGTTATTTTAAGAGTTCCTGTAAATTGCATTTATTTAATTTTTTTATGATACGCACTATTTCAAATTCACATAATTTAAACTCACATAAAAAGAGAGGAGAGTGTACTATACTACTACTATTATTATTATTATTATTATTATTATTATTATTATTATTTATTATTACAATGAGAGGCTCAGAGAGAATTATGTATTTGGCACTAAGACAATTTATCTTTCTCTTTTTCTCTCCTCTTTACTTTACTTTTTCTTTCTCTTTACTTTACTTTTTCTTTATCTCCCTCCTCTTTCTCTCTCTTTAATTATATCCCCTTCTTACCTCCTCTCTCTCTCTCAAATTATATCCCAACCTTTCTCTCCCCCCTCTCTCTCTCTCTCTCCCCACACACATATAATCAGTTAGTTAGCAAATATACCCCCCCACTCTCTCTCTCTCTCTCCCTCTCTCTCTCTCCCTCTCTCTCCCCCTCTCTCTCCCCACACACACACACACACACACAGTTAGTTAGCAAATATATCCCCAGCAGTCAGCCACACATTTTTAACCTGTGTGGCTTGATATAAAAACTCCTGACCTGCTCCCTCTTCTTGGTCGGCCCAGTTGCGTTTTTGTCCGTAGTTGACCCAAGTCCGTTTCAGGTTGACGGCCGACGTGTGCTCCACAAACTTCGACCCGGCCAGTGACCCGAAGTACCTGGAGTTACAAGGTCAGGTGAGGTCAGGTGAGGTGAGGTGAAGTGAAGTGAAGTGAGGTGAGGTTAGGTGAGGTGAGGTGAAGTGAGGTGAGGTGAGGTGAGGTTAGGTTAGGTGAGGTGAGGTGAGGTTAGGTGAGGTTAAGTGAGGTGAGGTGAGGTTAGGTTAGGTTAGGTTAGGTGAGGTTTGGTTAGGTTAGGTTTGGTTTGGTTTGGTTTGGTTAGGTTAGGTTAGGTTAGGTTAGGTGGATATTAATAAAGAACAATATTAGTAAAAAAAAAGTCATAAGTTATGTATGAATACAGTATATATGTTACTTACCACATAGCCTGTATATCCTGGTGTTCAGTAAGGTATTTAGTAATGTGATCAGTGTTGCCAGTCAATATATTAATTACACCAGCAGGAAGGTCAGACGTCTCCAGTACCTGATGCAAATAATAACAAACAAAATATTTATTAAACATTATGTAACAACTACAACCATATATGTAACAATATATATTATAATATGTATTAATTTGTATCAATATTTATTATAATATGTATTAATATGTAACAATATATATTATAATATGTATTAATATGTAACAATATATATTATAATATGTATTAATCTGTATCAATATTTATTATAATATGTATTAATATGTAACAATATATATTATAATATGTAACAATATATATTATAATATGTAACAATATATATTATAATATGTATTAATATGTAACAATATATATTATAATATGTATTAATCTGTATCAATATTTATTATAATATGTATTAATCTGTAACAATATATATTATAATATGTATTAATCTGTATCAATATTTATTATAATATGTATTAATCTGTATCAATATTTATTATAATATGTAACAATATATATCATAATATGTATTAATATGTAACAATATTTATTATAATATGTATTAATATGTAACAATATTTATTATAATATGTATTAATCTGTATCAATATTTATTATAATATGTATTAATATGTAACAATATATATTATAATATGTATTAATATTTATTAAATATTATGTACCAACAATAACTTCATTAATTATAACAATAATAACTTCATTACACCTTTACCTGTTAATTATAGTGAAAGTAACTTAGATCAATGATTAACTAACAATAATAATAATAATAATAATAATAATAATAACTAATAACTAATAATAATAATAATAATAATAACAATAACTAATAATAATAATAATAATAACTAATAATAATAATAAAAATAATAACTAATAATAATAATAACTATAATAATAATAATAATAATAACAATAACAATAATCTTTACCTGATATAATGCTAGTGCAAGTGTAGGATAAGACTGACTTGGTATGGCCACAACTGTACTCCCTCTGGCCACAGCCGGGGCCACGAGGGACACAAAGGCCAGCAACGGGTACTGATCAGGACAGGCCACACCCACCACACCCACGGCTTCGTGTACGCGTAGCACGGTACCGTACACGTTGGTTTCCTGTACCTCCCCGCCGTGTTTGTCACAGAGTGCGGCCCAGTGGAACAGCCGCTCCACGGTACCGTCCACCTCCGCTCCCGCCTCCTCCGTCGTACACCCCATCACGGTGGTCAGGTGGGTTATGAATTCCTCCCGGCGTTGTTCCAGGTTTTCTCCGATGTAGTAGAGTATTTGTGAACGGTTGAAACCACTACGACGCTCCCACCCACTCTGTGCCTTACCTGCTGCCTCTACTGCATTACGGACATCCTTCCTGTATGTATGTATGTATGTGTGTGTGTCAACTTTAATAATATCTATAACAAATATGTGTCAATATAAATAAAATCTATAACATTATAACCTTAATAAAATCTATAACAAATATGTGTGTCAATATAAATAACATCTATAACAAATGTGTGTCAATATAAATAAAATCTATAACAATATAACCTTAATAAAATCTATAACAAATATGTGTCAATATAAATAACATCTATAACAAATATATGTCAATATAAATAATATCTATAACAAATATGTGTCAATATAAATAACATCTATAACAAATATATGTCAATATAAATAATATCTATAACAAATATGTGTCAATATAAATAATATCTATAACAAATATATGTCAATATAAATAATATCTATAACAATTATGTGTCAATATAAATAACATCTATAACAAATATGTGTCAATATAAATAACATCTATAACAATTATGTGTGTCAATATAAATAATGATTGATTGATTGATATTAGGCGCCACAATCAACCTAATTAAAAGTAGTAACTAATGTTTATAATAATTATAATCTGTACTAATTTTTTTATATTTACCTTACCTTCCCTTCACCTCAAACCCATTTACTTTCACCACCCCCCACCACCCCCACCCCACCTGTTACTTTCACCCCCACCACCACCACCACCACCTCACCTATTACTTTCACCAACTAATGCATATGCTTTGGCCGTTGCATCGTTGATAACTCTGCAATAATTAGCATCAGGTCTCTTCTGTGTACCACCATAATAAAGTTTATATGTACGGTCAACTCTAGGTAATATTCCAGCACCACTCACTATCTGTAAATAACAACAATAACAACATTCACACTTTGTAAATAACAACAACATTTTTTGGCATCATAAAATCATCATAACATCATAAAGAACAACAATAAATAACAACATTCACTATCTGTAAATAACAATAACAATAAATAACAACGTTCACTATCTGTAAATAACAATAACAATAAATAACAACGTTAACTATCGGTAAATAACAACAACAATAAATAACAAATAATTTTGGCATCATAATATCAACATAACATCATAAATAACAACAATAACAACAACAATAAATAACAATTTTTTTTGCCATCATAATATATATATATAGTCAATTCTCATTTTATTCCACTGATAATTATTATGCATGTGAAATAAATAGTGTGTGTGTGTGTAATGTA
>JAWZYT010000590.1:125000-132500 GCA_034508575.1 Petrolisthes manimaculis | reverse complement strand
GGGTGGGTGTGGGAATAGTGGACAGGCTTTCTACCACCCCACCCCAAGCCTGTCCCCTACTCCCACACCCCCTTAATATTTTCCTGACATAGTAACTCATATATATCACTCTAACAGAATAATAGGATGGTATATATTTTCCTTATAATTATTTAGCTATAATAAGCATAATCCCTTTCTTTCATATTAATATTTTCCTGGCATAATAAGTGGTTTAATCCTTTAAGATATTAATATTTTCCTGGCATAATAAGTGGTTTAATCCTTTCCCTATTAATATTTTCCTGGCATAATTACTAGTTTAATCCTTTAAGATATTAATATTTTCCTGGCATAATAAGTGGTTTAATCCTTTCCCTATTAATATTTTCCTGGCATAACCACTCTAATGTTATCCGAGTGGTTTGTAAGGTCAACCCGTGATGGATATAAAACCCTCAGTTGACCTGTGTCTTCCTCTTCTACTTTCACTTGTTCCACCTTCAGTATAACTCTCTTCCTCTCTAATTGAAGGCCTTGTATCCCTTCTGCTACTTCCTCCTCCTTCTTCCCTTCTGCTTCTCCTTCCTTCTTCTTCCCTTCTGCTTCTCCTTCCTTCTTCCCTTCAGCTGCTGTTGTGTTGTTGTTGTTTAGTTTGAGTTTATGAGTCATGAACACTAATGCATTCATCACTTCTTTAGCTTTGGTTAGTGAGGTCCCGCTGGTCACTTCCACCAGTATGTCCGTCGTATCACTCGAAATCTGTGAAAACAAACGCAACATTATTTTTATTTTCATCAAAGCTTACATTCCCAAAGCTTACAACCCCAAGCCTGTCCCTCTATTCCCACACCCCCTAAATGGAGAGAGGTAACCCAACCCAACCCAATGCCTGTCCCCATATTCCCAACCCAACCCAACCCAACGCCTGTCCCCTTATTCCCAACCCAACCCAACCCAAAATATTATACCCATACAAACCTTAGTATTTTCAGAGTTAGTTAATGGAGGCAGAGAGATGACGGTACCAGTCACATCAACCAGACACGGCCATAAGGTCCATTTCTCAACGATGTGTAAATACCTGAAAAAAAAAAAAAAAAAAAAAAAATATTAGTATTAATCATATTTATCTATATATATGTAAGCTTACCTATAATAAAATAATCATATTATTATTATTATCTATATGTATGTAAGCTTACCTATAATAAAATCATCATTATATTATTATTATTTATTATAATTATCAATTTTTATTATTATTATTATTATTATCTATATATAATTATGTAAGGTTAACTATAATAAAATCATCATCATATTATTATCTATATCATTATTATTATTTATTATAATTACCAATTTTTATTATTATTATTATCTATATATATGTAAGCTTAACTACTGTATAATAAAATCATCATCATATTATTATTATCTATATCATTATCATTATCTATATGTAACATTATAATTATACAGTATAAAAAGAATCATCATTATATTATTTCTTATATAACCTGTGTAAGAATTGCTATGGTTAAAAGTAATAGTACAATACCAAGTCTGGGGAACTACAACAAACAAACAAAAACAATAATAACAACATCAACAACAAACCAACACCAAGTCTAGGGAACTACAACAACAAACAAACAAAAACAATAATAACAACATCAACAACAAACAAACAAAAACACTAATAACAACATCAACAACAAACAAACAAAAACAATAATAACAACATCAACAACAACAAACCACCAACACCACCAACTTATGTATTCCAGTGGGTGCATTTCTCTTCTGTTGTTTACGTTGGTTGTGTGCGTCCTGTTTGAGTCCCTGATAGAGTTGTCTGGCACTGACCACCTTCCCTCGTACCAATGGGTGGATGTGGATGTCCTCTGGTGGTCGGGCCTGGTATCTCACTGGTCCTTGTACTTTCTTCAGGTCGTGTGTGGCGATGGTGGCTGCTAGGCGCTTCTCACACACACCTTCATGTAACTTGGTCTGTAGGGAGAGGAACACGTGACATACAGCGATATAAAGTGTTGGAAAATTACATAGATATATAGATACAGTAGTTAGTTAGTTAGTTAGTAAGATAGTTATGTATTTAGATAGACACGTGACATACAGCGATATAAAGTGTTGGAAAATTACATAGATATATAGATACAGTAGTTAGTTAGTTAGTTAGTAAGATAGTTATGTATTTAGACAGACAGATAGACAGATAGATAGATAGTTAGACAGAAACACATAACATACATATAAATAAAGTGTTGTAAAATTATATAGATAGACAGTTAGACAGAAAGACAGACAGATAGATGGTTAGACAGACAAATATATAGATAGTTAGACAGACAGATAGATAGATAGATGGTTAGATAGACAGACAGACAGATAGATAGATAGATAGATAGACAAGGACAGACAGACAGACAGACAGATAGATAGTTATTAGTAAATAAGATAGTTATGTAGGTAGGTAGGTTTCTCTCTCACTCTCTCTCACTCACACTCTCTCCCACTCCCTCTCTCTCTCTCACTCACTCTCTCTCTCACTCACTCACTCTTTTTTTTTTAACTTTCTATCCATCTCTCTCTCTCTCTCTCACTCACTCTCTCTCTCTCTCTCTCTCTCACCTGTAGATCAATGAATTTTCTAAGGTTGTCTTGTTTGAGGTCCAAGTTCTTTAGTACACAACAGACAATGTAGGGTCGAACTTTCTTCACTTCAACGTCAACTTGTACGGTTAACGAATCGTCTCTCTGATTCAGTACTTGGATTTCATCACACAACTCATCAATCTGAAAAAAAAAATACAAATAAATAAAAATATATAAAAAATTATAAATAAAAAAATAAATATAAATAAAAAAATAGCTAAATTAACTAACTAACTTGGATTTTGTCACACAACTCATCAATCTGAAGAAAAAAAATAAAAAAATAAAAAAACTAAATCTTCTTAGTACAGTATATATAAAAATAAAACTTTTCTGAAATGATAAAAACCCACCATATATTTTTTCTTACCTCATCTTTCTCCTGTTTTTCCTTCTTACTTTAGGGTTAATAAAGTACATACCTGTACATACAATTTTTTTCTTACCTCATCTTTTTCCTTCTGTTTACCCTTCTTACTTCTTACCTCATCATTTTCCTTCTTACTTTAGGGTTAATAAAGTACTGTACATAATAATTTTTTCTTACTTTAGGGTAAATAAAGTACACATATATTTTCTTACCTCATCTTTTTACTTCTTACTTTAGGGTTAATAAAGTACTGTACATAATCATTTTTTCTTACTTTAGGGTTAATAAAGTACATACCTGTACATACAATTCTTTTCTTACCTCATCTTTTTCCTTCTGTTTACCCTTGCCTCCTTTACCCTTCTTACTTCTTACCTCATCATTTTCCTTCTTACTTTAGGGTTAATAAAGTACTGTACATAATATTTTTTTCTTACTTTAGGGTAAATAAAGTACACATATTTTTTCTTACCTCATCTTTTTCCTTCTGTTTGCCCTTTCCTCCTTTACCCTTCTTGCCTTTCTTGCCTTCCTCCCCTTTCATTAATGGACAATGTTGCTTTATATAATCCAACACCTGTCTTGGAATACACCGATCAGACTCCACCAATTTCTTGAGGCGACGATCAGAGAGTGGGTTGCCCTTCAGGTCCAAATCTGTCCGAGAGAGAGAGAGAGAGAGAGAGAGAGAGAGAGAGAGACAGACAGACAGAGAGAGAGAGCGAGAGAGAGAGAGAGACAGAGAGAGAGAGAGACAGACAGAGAGACAGAGAGACAGAGAGAGAGAGACAGAGAGAGAGAGAGAGACAGACAGAGAGAGAGAGTGAGAGAGAGAGAGAGAGAGAGAGAGACAGACAGACAGAGAGAGAGAGAGAGAGAGAGATTAGTTAACACTAAATCATTGTTACTTATAATACACATCAGTGACCACTTACACAACCCCCCCCCAATCCTCCCCAAGCCTGTCCCCTATTCCCGCACCCCCTTAACCTAATCATAAAAAATAAACCTTAATTTATTTACCTTTGAGTTTGGGACATGTAGCCAATTCTCCAGGTACAATATTGACCTTATTTTCTGACAATCCGAGCAGTTTGAGTGTTGGCAATACATTTATATCACCGGGGACGTTAGTGAGACAATTCGAACCCAACGAGACCTCGGACAAATGAACCAGCGACTCGTAACAGATTCCAGGGAACTCTTCCAGTACATTGTGTCTAGCATCCAGAACAGAGAGGTTTACACACCCTTCAAAATCAGGTAATAACGTTAATTTATTATTATTAACATTTACCGAAGTTAGTGAGGATATTTTAGCTATTCCAGGCGGGAGGGATTCCAGTAGGTTTCCAGATACGTCCAGGAATTTCAGTTTTTCCAGTTTTTCAATGGATTCGGGGAGATTTTTGAGTTTATTCTCCTGTAGATTCAAAGTTAGTAAGTTTATAAGGTTCGAAACTCCGACTCCAAGATTCGTTAATGGAGTTCTTGATACACGGAGAAAATTAATATGTTGTAATTGATAAATATTAGGGTCTAGTTGAGGCTTGGTTGCATCTTCACTATCTGTTATTCCCTTGTTGGTGTTGTGTACATCTTCACTATCGGCTATTCCCTTCTTGGTTACATCTTCACTATCATCGTCTTTCTCTTTGTTTATTTTATTGTCTTGCTTCTTGTTTACTTTTTGATTGGCTAATATTCTGTTGTTTACATCTTCACCCGTCAATACTAACTCGTATCTCTTTTCATCCAATACTTGTCTCACCTCAGGCCACATTATTAAATAGTAAATACTTTAAATAGTAGTCTTATTAAAGTGTAAATAGTCAAAATAGTATGTGACTCGTGGTGGTGGTGCTGTGAACTCGTGTTGTTGGTGTTGTTGTCGTTGTTGTTGTCTAATCAGTGTTGCCAATTGCCTTTCTTCCTTCACCAATAGAGGGGAGGATAATAAATAAATAATAATAAAATGTGACTTGTTTGAAATTTAAGGCATTTCATATTGTGGTGCCCATTTCTACAGAAAGAAATAAATAAAATTGTCAATTTACAACAACCATATAATTATAGAAAATGAAGATAATATTTTGGAACAGTTATAAGTGTAACAAAGGACTATCTATTTCAAATTTGGAAAAAAAGAGAAAAAGAATGAAAACACAAAGATTAACATAAAATAAAGGAAAGGAAAATATTGAAATAATATATAAATATAAAAAAAGCACAGCATCGGTATTAATTAACACTAACATACAAACGAGACAAAAGAGGAGTGCCGTTGGAAAGGCAAAATAATAATAATAATAATAATAATAATAATAATAGGCAATTATCACCATCGCATTTTTTTACTTTCCCTATAATATATAAATTTTTAACTCGACGTCGTTTACTCATTTTTGTGTTACATCCCTTCTCTTTCTCTCTCTCTCTCTCTCTCTCTCTCTCTCTCTCTCTCTCTCTCTCTCACATAACAGTTTTTTGTATTGACTTAATTAAGGGGGTGTGGGAGTAGGGGACAGGCTTGGGGGGTGGGGGGGGTGCGCGAATAGGGGGACAGGCTTGGGGGGGGGGTATAAAGCCTGTCACCCTATATTCCTGCATGCATCAACCTAACCTCCCCCCCTTCCCAAGCCTGCCCCCCTACTCCCGCACCCCCCCCCCCCCCCCCCCCCAAGCCTGTCCCCTATTCCCACACCCCCATAAGTTGATTGGAGATAAGTTTTCCCATAATGTGTAATAATTAATAACGCACAAAAAAGTATTAATTATCGCCATTTTAAAATTTTATCTTTCATTATTCCCGCAGTTTAAAAAAAAATTGAGGTCCATTTTTGCATGCATTTGTTTTTGATGGCCACTATGTTATTTGAATGTCATGGATGTGTTGTATATTATGCCAAGTATTTTGCATGTTATTAAAAAAAAAATATATATATTAATAACAAAAATATACAAATAATTTATTTAAAAAAATGAATAAATAAATAAATTAATTAATTAAAAATTCTACTAAGAAGAATAAACAAAGAGAGTAATAATACCCTTAGTAACTCCCTGCCTCTCTTTTCACACACACACACACACACTTTTAACTCCCTGACCAACCTCTCTTTTCACACACACACACACACACACACACACACTTTTAACTCCCTGACCAACCTCTCTTTTCACACACACACACACACACACACACTTTTAACTCCCTGACCAGCATCTCTCTTCACACACACACACACACACTTTTAACTCCCTGACCAACCTCTCTTTTCACACACACACACACACATTTTTAACTCCCTGACCAGCCTCTCTCTTCACTCACGCACCCCAGGGCCCCTAACGCGACACACACACACACACACACACACACCAATGAGGATAGTTACAGACAGACAGACACAGTAGTTAGTGTGTCGAGTCCCACAGTGGAAGGCAGACACGTGTGTTGTTGTTGTCTGTGTCTGTCTGTGTGTGTGTGTCGTACAAAGTGTGGCACCATGAAGTAAATACAGTGTTAACAAGATTGTGTTATTGTCTGTGTGTGTGTGTGTGTTATATAGAAGTGTGTTGTGTGTGTGTGTGTGTGTTATATAGAGTGTTAAACGAAACAAATATAGTGTTAACAAGATTGTGTTGTGTGTGTTTGTGTGTGTTATATAGAAGTGTGTTGTGTGTGTGTGTGTGTGAGTGTGTATAATAAATAGGTATAGGTCAACAAGGAGTAATAATAATAATAATAATAATAATAATAATAAATGGTTTATTGAAATAGCAGCCATAAGGCTCAAAATACACAGTACATTATATGATGATTGATGAGAAGGGTTTTATATATACAACAATGAAATGAGATAAAGATATAGCATTATTTGTTATTGATGATTCTGTCCATAGTGGGTATGGGGTTGTTTTTGTAGTGGTCAGTACGTGCTCTTATAGGCTTTAAGATATTGTTGTGCCTCGTAGATTGTCGTGGTGTGTGTGTGTGTGTGTGTGTGTGTACAGTATGTGTGTGTATGTGTGTGTGTGTGTGTAGCAGCGAGGAGAGGAGAGGAAGGGATATAAACGTAATAAGCCAGTGTGGTTGTGTGTGTGTGTGTGTGTGTGTACGTGTGTGTGTACTCACCGCCTCGTACTGGCCATCATCGTATTCAAGAACAATATCATCATCGTATTTACCACCATCGTATTCAACAAACAAGAACAACAACAACATCGTAAACAACAACAACAACCATAATATATCATCATCGTATTCAAGAACAACATCATCGTATTTACCATCATCGTATTTACCACCATCGTATTCAACATCGTATACAACATCGTAAACAACAACAACAACCATAATATACCATAATCGTATTCAAGAACAATATCATCATCATCGTATGCAAGAACCTCATCGTATATACGACCATCGTGTTGCACTATGAGGACTCTTGCTACTATTATCA
>JAWZYT010000590.1:115000-117500 GCA_034508575.1 Petrolisthes manimaculis | reverse complement strand
AGTTAGGAATATAGTTAGTTAGTTAGGAAGATAGTTAGTTAGTTAGGAAGATAGTTAGTTAGTTAGTTAGTTAGTTGGGTAGATAGTTAGTTAGGAAGATAGTTAGTTAGTTAGTTAGTTAGGAAGATAGTTAGTTAGTTAGATAGTCAGTTAGATAGTCAGTTTGTTAGTCAGTTAGATAGTCAGATAGTCAGTTAGTCAGTTTGTTAGTCAGTTAGATAGTCAGTTAGTCAGTTTGTTAGTCAGTTAGTTAGTCAATTAGATAGTCAGATAGTCAGTTAGATAGTCAGATAGTTAGATAGTCAGTCAGATAGTCAGATAGTCAGTTAGATAGTCAGTTAGATAGTCAGTTAGATAGTCAGATAGTCAGTTAGATAGTTAGTCAGATAGTCAGTTAGATAGTCAGTTAGATAGTCAGTTAGATAGTCAGTTAGATAGTTAGTTTGGTAAGTAATGTTTGTTTAATGTTTTGATTCCTCAGAAAACAAACAGCAGAACCTCATTAATAAACACACATACACACACACAAATACATACATACACACACACACTGTATTAACCCTTCAAAAAAAAAAACACAAAAAAACACACATTTAAAGGCAGTGTGTTTATTTTCACACGAACACAGTGACACACACACACACACACACATATATATACACACTCATTATTATTATTATTAAACATACACACACACACACACACACACACACACACATATACACACTCATTATTATTATTATTAAACATACACACACACACACACACACACACACACACACATATATATACACACTCATTATTATTATTATTAAACATACACACACACACATACATACACACACACACACTCATTATTATTATTATTATTATTATTATACATACATACATACACGTACACACACACACACACTCATTATTATTATTATTATTATTATACATACACACATATACACACGATCATGAACTGCGTGTGTGTGTGTGTGTATGTATGTGAGTGTAGCCAGCTGGTGTGTGTGTGTGTGTGTGTGTCGAATAATAATAATAATAATACATGTGTGTATGTATGTGTGTGTGTGTACGTGTGTGTGTGTGTGTATGTCTAATAATAATAATAATAATAATGAGTGTGTACGTGTGTGTGTAATAATAACAATAATGCATGTGTGTATGTATGTGTGTGTGTAATAATAATAATAATAATAATGTGTGTGTGTGTGTGTGTGTGTGTGTGTGAAGCTACAGATGTTCACTACAGATTTTAAATACAGTGATAATAATTTCATTCCTTTATGATAACAAAACTCAACTTATCTCTTTGTTATTGTTGAATTAAATGGTTCCTACTATTTCCTCCACATTATACAACGAAACAAGAGAGGGTGTGTGTGTGTGTGTGTGTGTGTGTGTGTGTGTGTCTAATAATAATAATAATAATGAGTGTGTGTACGTGTGTGTGTAATAATAATAATAATAATAATGTGTGTGTGTGTGTGTGTGTGTGTGTGTGTGTGTGTGTGTGTGTGTGTGTGTGTGTGTGTGTGTGTGTGTGTGTGTGTGTGTGTGTGTGTGTTTCCTGGCATAGTTTGGAGGAAATCAATTGTTCCAAAATTTATCACTAGAAATTTATTATCCTCTAAAATTTAATACTTGTGTGTGAGAGTGTGTGTGTGTTGTGTGCAGCTGTGCGTGTGTGTGTGTGTGTGTGTACAATATATATATCAGTGTGTATGTGTGTGTGTGTGTGTTTGTGTGTCATTACCACGCCACATTTCAACACGATAGCATTACAAGGTTAGAGAGTGTGTGTGTGTGTGTGTTTGTGGGTTGGATTAGGTTAAGTTAGGTTGGGTTAGAATGGGTTTGGGTTGGGTTGGGTTAGGTTAAGTTAGGTTGGGTTGGGATAGGATGGGGTTTGGTTAAGTTAAGTTAGGTTGGGTTAGGTTAAGTTAGGTTAGGTTGGGTTAACTTAGGTTGAGTTGGGTTAAGTTGGGTTGAGTTATAACCCCATAATAAACACTAACTCATTTTCTTTCTCTCTCTACACACACACACACACACACACACAGCATGAAGTTGACTGTGGTGACCTGTTTACTAGTCCTGGTCAGTTTGGCAGGTCTCACATCAGCCCAGGTACCAGGTAAGACTAATTAACACAAGTTCCTATGGGTCCCTCCTTTCCTTCTATTTCCTTGGTGTTTACTGTGCCTCCTTTCCTTCTATTTCCTTGGTGTTTACTGTCCTTCCTTTCCTTCTATTTCCTTGGTGTTTACTGTGCCTCCTTTCCTTCTATTTCCTTGGTGTTTACTGTCCTTCCTTTCCTTCTATTTCCTTGGTGTTTACTGTCCCTCCTTTCCTTCTATTTCCTTGGTGTTTACTGTCCTTCCTTTCCTTCTATTTCCTTGGTGTTTACTGTCCCTCCTTTCCTTCTATTTCCTTGGTGTTTACTGTGCCTCCTTTCCTTCTATTTCCTTGGTGTTTACTGTGCCTCATTTCC
>JAWZYT010000590.1:67500-107500 GCA_034508575.1 Petrolisthes manimaculis | reverse complement strand
TTGGCTAGATTTTTCTTTTATAGTACGAGGGTATACGTACGTGTGTGTGTGTGTGTAAAGGAATATTGTTTATATATGCGTGCTCAAGAGATAAAAGTAACTTATTACATATATACACCCTTAATATGCATTATAATGAATACTTATAATTAATAAGTATAAAAAGAACACAATTATAGAGACAATAGTTTATTACATGAAGATCAAACTCCTTGACCAAAAATGGCTCCTTTTCCTCATAACACGCAAAATTCATCATTGGTTTTTTAGTTGGTTTGTTGGTAGGTATTCCTGTACCTTGGGGGGGGGGGGGGACAGGGGGGTGCGAGAATAAGGGGACAGGCTTGGGGTGAGTAGAAAGCCTGTCCCCTATTCCCACACACCCCTAACCCCCCCCCCACAAGCCTGCACCCTACTCCCACAGACCCCAAACCCCCCCACAAGCCTGTCCCCTACTCCCACACCCCCTTTACATAATTATTATTGATGGATATTAGGCTTGGCAACATGGAGGTGGTATAGCGCCAGAAAAGTGATAAGAGAAGTGTGACAACAAGCAGGAAGGAAATAAAATGAAAAGAGGGAACAGTTGAAGAAATGAAAGATGGGAACTATTTAGTCTGGTCTTTCACTTAAGACATCATTGATAAACACCAGGCGACCGTATGCAATCCACCCACGTACCTGAAACACACAAACACACACACAACGAGTTAGTAGGGGAGTTATATTTTGTTAAGGTATTAAATTTCTCTCAAAACAGATCAGATATTTAATCATTCATTAGCTTCAGACGGGGGCATTGTTTTCATCAGTTAGTCATTGTTAATATTCAATAGGTAAATGTTAACTTTTTGAGTAGGTGGGTTACAAAATGATACAAAAATATTATTACATGTAACTTTTTGAGTAGGTGTGTTACAAAATTATACAAAAATATTATTATATGTAACTTTTTGAGTAGGTGTGTTACAAAATTATACAAAAAAGGTGAAGGATAATTAGGTTGTTACTGTCAATTATGTAACATTGGAATTCATGATAAGTTTGTGTTGAGTCAAATCAAAGATAGATACATAGATTTGTTATTAAAACTAAATGATCAATCACTACTCAAGAAGCCAAGACATTTTTTTTTTTTTACGAAATTTCCAAATTCATTTTTTTTTTTTTTTTAACGAAATTTCCAAATTCAAAATATTACCTTTTATGAATTAAGTTCCAGCTTGACACATCCATTACACCTCGTTCCATTTACCAGCCAACAGGATTGACTGATAATTAATAGATGCCACGAACAGCCGAGTCATATGCCTCCACCTGCCAAAAGGAAAACGGGTTAATAATTATATATAAAACACAATCTTAATTTATGTTGTAATTAATATTAAATCAGGAGAACCAGTCAGTCACAGTAATCAGACTGGGGCGGTACATAATTCATCATATAAAGAAACACATAACACACACACACATACTGAAAACATTCTTATCTTTCACATTTAACACATACTGAACACACGCTTACCTTTCACAATCTTGTAGTATGTAGTGTGTTCAATCTCTTGTGTGTGTGTGTGTGTGTCAGTATGTTGATTTCCATTACACCTGGTTCCATTTACCTGTTAATTGGAAAACTGGTTAACAATTACATATTAAAACGCTAAATATTAAATGTTATAATTAATATTAAATCAGGAAAACCAGTCAGTCACAGTGATCAGACTGGGGCGGTACATTATTCATCATATAAAGATAATCATATATACTAAAAAGTCTTATCTTTCACATTCAACACACACTGAAAACACGCTTACCTTTCACAGTCTTGTAGTGTGTTCATTCTCTTGTGTGTGTGTGTCAGTATGTTGATTTCCATTAATCTGTCAATAGGAAAACTGGTTAACAATTATATATTAAACACTAAATATTAATGTTGTAATTAATAGTAAATCAGGAAAACCAGTCAGTCACAGTGATCAGACTGGGGCGGTACATAATTCATCATAATAATACATTAATATACTATCTATCTATAGCTCTGACATCTCGTTCCCTCCAAGGGGTGTGGCCACGGCAGAAAAGTCTCCAGTCTTCCCTGTTCCAACACTCCCTCCTTACTTGTTCCAGCCCTCCCCTCCCCCTCATGTTACTCTCTTTTACATACTCTTCCACTCTGTTCCAACACTCCCTCCTTACTCCCTACTCTGCCCCTCATGTTACTCTCCTTTACATACTCTTCCATTCTGTTCCAACACTCCCTCCTTACTCCCTACTCTGTCCCTCATGTTACTCTCCTTTACATACTCTTCCACTCTGTTCCAACACTCCCTCCTTACTCCCTACTCTGTCCCTCATGTTACTCTCCTTTACATACTCTTCCATTCTGTTCCAACACTCCCTCCTTACTCCCTACTCTGTCCCTCATGTTACTCTCCTTTACATACTCTTCCACTCTGTTACAACACTCCTTCCTTACTCCCTACTCTGTCCCTTACGTTTCTCTCCTTTACATACTCTTCCACTCTGTTCTGCCATCTAACTGGTGTTCTGCCTCTCACACCAGGTCCCACAACTTCACTTCTATATACCTTTACTAACTCTTCACCTTGCATTCTCAAGAAAATTTATTGAAATAGAAAAAATCCTTACCTTCATCTTTTAGTATGTAGGATTGAGAGGTGGAATCTTGTAGTATGAAGTGTTGTGTATCTTGTCTGTCGATAAAGTTCGTTTCCATTTACCTGCCAACAGGAAAATTGGTTAATAACTAAATATTAAAACACTAATTATTTTAATGTTGTAACTAATACTATATCAGGAAAACCAGTCAGTCACAGTAATCAGACTGGGGCGGTACATAATTCATCATAATAATTAATTCACTCCTAAACCAAACATGGAAACACATACTTATACTTAACATACACTCCATATAATGAACCTTTATAATGAAATTTGATACACACTCCTCTTTTTTTATTACATTATAGGTTGGTGAAGGGTTGTGTCGTATAAAGTGAATTTCGCATAAAGTAAATTGTACATTTCCATAAAAAATAATGGTACTTTAACTTGAAAATGGAGCCTCCTTGTTCATGTTATTTTAAGAGTTTGTGTAAATTGCACTAATTTAATTTTTTTCATGATACGCACTATTTCAAATTCGCATAATTTAAACTCATAAAAAGAGAGGAGAGTGTACACACATCTTTGTTCTGACCAACACCGTTTACTGTACTGAAAACTACTCTTACCTTGTCAGTCTTGTAGTAGCATTAATTAGTATTAGGCACCACAGCAGTAGTGAGTTTATATGATGCCTGAGGATTGAGAGGTGAATCTTGTTGTTGTTCAAAGTTCCTCAAGCTGTCTGATCGTACATGTAGCTGTGTGTTGTTTGTGAGTGTTTGGATGGAATGTTGAATGATTGGAGTATGGATGTGTTTGGATGGACTGATGAATGATTGGAGTATGGATGTGTTTGGATGGACTGATGAATGATTGGAGTATGGATGTGTTTTTGGAGATTGGTTTGGGGTGGGCAGGGCAGGGTGTAAAAGAGATGATAGTATTTGTGTGGTATCGTGTCTTAGGTGTTTTAATGTTCCTTGGGTTCTTGTAATATGAAGCGTTTTGTATCTTGTAATATGAAGCGTTTTGTATCTTCTCTGTCGATAAAGTTGGTTTCCATTTACCTGCCAACAGGAAAATTGGTTAATAACTAAATATTAAAACACTACAATTATTCTAATGTTGTAATTAATACTATATCAGGAAAACCAGTCAGTCACAGTAATCAGACTGGGGCGGTACATAATTCATCATAATAAACAAACAATTATAAATATACTATAAATATAAATATACTATAAACCAGTGTAGCCAATGTCTGGAGTAAAACAAAATGGGGAAAATTCCATAACCTCGGGAAGTTTTAGCAATCAGGCATATACCGTTAATCAGGAGAAAAAGTGTCAGTAATCAGACTGGGACGGTACATTATTAATCCTATAATAAATTAACTCACAGAATAATCATAATAATAGTGAAAATGTTCTTACCTTTATCAGTATTGTATGTAGTTCTTCCTTGTATTGATAAAGATGCTTTCCATTACACCTGGTTCCATTTACCTGACAATAACAAAATTGGTTAATAACTAAAATTTAAAACACTATAATTATCTTAATGTTGTAACTAATACTATATCAGGAGAACCAGTCAGTCACAGTAATCAGACTGGGGCGGTACATAATTCATCATAATAAACAAATCATTATAAAACAAAACATTTCATTAATTACATACAGTACTGAAAACATTCTTACCTTTCTAAAGTCATGTAGTACAAAATGTAGCCAAGATCTTGCTCTATATTGACCTTCTCCAGTGACAATATTGAATCCTTTTCCCTCCGACAGTCTGAAATATTCTAAGTTGTACCTTTACACATACATATACAAATTATATATATTTTGCCACATATTTCATACCAATACATGAATCATCAACTCACCTTCATTGGCACATCACCAGTGCATTAAAAACTGTAATATGAATGAAGTACAGTTGCCAAAAAAGGAATTGTGACAAATCTTGATAGAACTTTAACCCTAGTAATATCCACTACTATTCGTAGGGACTATAAGTATGTATATACAAAAGGAAATATACGTATCCTTCTGTAATACACTTATAATCCCTACAAACAACTATACCTTTTTTAGCAACTGTACATAACACAGAATACACACATAAACCCTCCTATTTATTTACACAATAGGATTTCACGTCTATGAATTGGAGGACTAGCAATTTTTCTAAACATCATTTAGTAAAGACCTAAAACAATTTCAATCATTGGTAGGCAAAAATTGTATCTGCATATATCTATACAAATCTAAAATGGTGTTTCCCTAAACAGTATCAAAAATGTCTTGAGTAAAAAATCAAGGTCAAAATTAAAAAAAAAAAAAAACTGAAAATTGATAAAACCGCAATAATTTTAAGGCGTCTTTGGTATACTTTTGATAGATTGGAGTGCCTTTATTCCTCCAAAGCATACCAGGAAACAGACATAGATGAATAACAATAATGGTATACTGTTGCCTGGAATATATTGGAGGAATCATTTACTCCAGATTTACCACCCAAAACAACAAAGACAGGATGGATAACTGAAAGACTTGAAAGGTGATGGAGAGATAGGAACGTAGACACAAAGGAAATAGAAGGAGACGAGGGATAGAAAACACTGAAGGAAAAAGAAAGGAGGGACTGAAAGCACCAAGAAGGAAATAGAAGGAGACGAGGGATTGAAAGCACGAAGGAAAAAGAAAGATGAGGAACTGAAAGGTAGTGTTGTGCAGAAATAACTGCATAGTAATAGTCATAGTAATAGCAGTAGTAGTAGTTGTAATAGTAGTAGTAGTAGTTATAATAAAAGTAGTATTAATAGTAGTAGTAATAATAGAAGTAGTACTAGTAATAGTAATAAAGAAGAATTTAACACACATTTGATACATTAAAAGCTAACTTGAGACTAAAAAATTCCTGCCCAATTGGTCTAAGAGGAGAATGACAGTCCGTATGTTTTGTCCTCGAAAGTTTTACTCTTAATTTACAGTAGATCACTTCTTGCCGCTGCCTCCTGTTACGGCGGCGTCCTCGGCGGCTTCCCTCGCCTTCTTTGCCCGCTGGCCCCAGTTGCGTGCGGTGGATCGGGCCTGTCGGAGAAAACTTAACGGATAAATTCAACCCCTCAAAACCCACACTTCTAATATTATTTTCTATTCCAATGTCAAGGTTTTTTTAATCAATCTAATGCAATACACTCCTCTTTTATTAAGTTAGGTTCCTGAAGAGGTCGCATAAAGTGAATTTCGCATAAAGTAAATTGTACATTTCTATAAGAAATAATGGTACTTTAACTTGAAAATTGAGCAAATGGGGATGTATTTCCCTCTCCCTTATAGTCCCTTCAGGGCTGGTCTCATGGAAGGTACAGCACCACTTGTAGCAACGTGGACTTTGGACCACAACACTGGCTGTGGGATCAAAGCCTTTCCCACAATGAGGCCCACAGACTCCCTGCTCCAGTAAGCTCTGCATGTGCTTCAGTAGCCCAGACATATAGGGATATTCAGACCCTCCTTTATTTTAATTTGTTTTATACACTGTGACCAGAGTGTACCAGGGGTCTGTGGGTCAGGAGGCCAGTCTGTGCCGGGAGAACATCAACAATAATAAGAGTGGTGGTTTACTCACCCGCCTGAGAGCATCGAAGGCACAGAACCTCTTTTCTCTCTTGCTGATAACACGAGCCTTCTCTGACTTGATGGTACAGTGACTCTTGAGACCCATTACTGTGGTTCCTCTCACCAGTTTGCTCAGTATCACTTGCTTTCTCTCCTTGGCCTGTGAAAAAATAATAAGACAAAATAAATAAGAGATTACTACGAGGACAGTATATTTTGATTCCAACACATTAAGAGGACAGTATATTTGATTCATCTTTCTTGGCCTGCGATAAACAATAGACAAAATAAATAAGAGATTAAGATAAATAAAAGCTTAAGGGGGATGTTTTGTTTTAGTAATACAAAATAAAATGCATGAAGGCCAGCATATCATGATTCCTTTCTCCTTGGCTTGTTTAAATAATAGACAAAATAAATAAGAGATTAAGGATAGTATATTATGATTCCTTTCTTAAATAAGATATTAAGGATAGTATATTATGATTCCTTTCTTCTTGGAGAGGGGAGTTTAAACAATAATGAATATAATGACTAATGAATATTTAAAATAATAGAGTAGGGAGTTAAAATAATAAATAATAATGGAGTAAAGAGTGAAAACAATAAATAATAATAAAAAATAATGAAGTAGGGAGTTCAAACAATAATAATAAATAAAAATAAAAAATAATGGAGTTAAAACAAATAATAATAATAATATGGGAAGGAAGTTAAACCAATAAAAAATAATGGAGTAGAGAGTTAAACCAATGAATAATAATGAAGAGTGTGTATGTATGTATGTATGTAAACTCACGGCATCTACACCCTTCTTGCCCTTGCCCTTTGCTGGCTTCTTCTTGTCCTTGGTGGTGGGTTCTTCAGGCTTCTTGTCCTTGTCTTCCTCCTTCGTGGGTTCGGGCTTCTTGGTAAGGACGTCACACCTTCGTGGTATGATGATCAGCCTTGACTTGTACTCCTTCAGGCGCTGAACGTTCTGCTGGAGGGACTCGACCGACTTGTTGGTGCGGCGGTAATCTACGGCGATACCAACGGTCTGGGCGTACCTCTTGTTCAGGCCGGCACCCTAAGTAAAGAATAAACGGTTTAGTATTGGCTTAAAGTAAGAATAAAGGGTTTAGTATTGTCTGGGCAATTTTAGACCAGCACCCAGACTTGTTCAGACCACAACTTATTAATAATTAGAATAACATAGGCTTAATTCACAGGGATAATAACAGTGAATTAGAACACACTATAAATGAATTAGTGAATTAGAACACTGAATGAATTAGTGAATCAGAATACTATACATGAATTATATAGAGAATTACAACACTATATACATGAATTACAAATGTATTTATAATACAAACAGACTGAGACTGCAGCTTTATACATTCATATAATTATTATTAAGTACAGTTGTTAAAAAATGTATTGCAACAACTATTGATACAACATATTAATGTCCATAGTTGTTTGTAGGGATTATAAGTATGTATTACAGAAGGATATGTATATTTCCTTCAGTTATACATGCTTATAAGTATGTATTACAGAAGGATATGTATATTTCCTTGTTATGGATATTACTAGGGTTAAAGTTTTATCAAGATTTGTCGCAATACCTTTTTTGTCAACTGTACGTGGCATGGACCAGATTTATACATATACTCTCCTCTTTTTTTATTACATTATAGGTTGGTGAAGGGTTGTGTTGCATAAAGTGAATTTTGCATAAAGTAAATTGTACATTTCCATAAGAAATAATGGTACTTTAACTTGAAAATGGAGCCTCCTTGTTCAGGTTATTTTAAGAGTTTGTGTAAATTGCATTTATTTAATTTTTTTCATGATAAGCACCATTTCAAATTCGCATAAAAAGAGAGGAGAGTATACAATAACAAATCTAGTTCTATACAAAATTATTTCTTGCTATGAATAAAACAGGTATAAAACTTACTCGCAGTTCTTCAAGTGTAAATCCCTTGCCTAGACGCTGCTTGGTGTGGTACCTGTAAACAATTATTATTAAATACTTTACATCACTTTCTGCAACACTTGTTAATTGAAATGAGTGTCTAAGGATATAATTAAATACTTTACATCACTTTCTAAAACACTTATAAATTAAAATGAGTGTCTAAGGAAATAATTACATACTTTACATCACATTCTGCATGGAGAGAAATGATATGAGAATGATACGATGGATGTGTAATGTAAGCCTTAAAAACAGACTTAGATCAGAAGAACTCAGGGGAAGATTAAATCTGGACAGTATTGGGAGATGTGTTCAGAAGAGGAGACTACAGTGGTTTGGTCACATTGAGAGAACCCCAACTCCCACCCGACCTTAACATATACTCACCTAAACGTTGGACACCTCACTGCCGGCCTCAGTCTTCCTAAAGGTCTTGGTGCCACACGTCTGGCTTTCATCCGCCGGGTGTTACGACGACGCTTCTTACGCAGCGGTTGCTTGAACCAACAACGTACATTTTTCTGCCACTTCTTGTGGAAGTGGACGTTGGGGATCACCCCATTACCTCTGGGTGCCATGGCTCACCTATAAACACACACACACACACACAACACATTAATATTATCACCATAAATAAACTTAATGGTATTTTGATGGTTCACTTACAAACACACACACACAGCACATTAATATGCTCACCTTCAAACAAACACACAACACAATATAATCACTATAAATAACCTTTATCATATTTTGATGGCTCACCTACACACACACACAAACACATTAATATGCTCACCTTCATAAACAAACTCAATGGTATTTTGATGGCTCACCTACACACACAAATAATATGGTCATTAATCACTATATTGAACCATTCTAACACTTTTCATCTATGGCGTTTCTCTCGGAAATGCCTCGTTTTCGATAATAATTTAATTGATGAAGGATATTAGGCTTGGCAACATGGAAAAAGGTGATCGATAGTCCCTGACCCAATCCTACCCTCATCCTAACCCCCTTCCCAATCCTACCCTCATCCTAACCCCCTTCCTAATCCTACCCACATCCTAACCCTCATCCTAACCCCCTTCCTAATCCTACACCCCTTCCCAATCCTACCCTCATCCTAACCCCCTTCCTAATCCTACCCTGGGGCAAATTTCCAGGACCTAACCTAATGTGGTAACACTGCTCAAACCTAACCCAAAAATATACTTATTCTGTAATAATACCGAAGGGAGAAAATCCATACGCAATAACGGCAAGTAAATATTGACACAAAAAATCTACGTTAAATAAAATGACCACAAGCCAAAAAAAAAAAAAAAAAATCTACGTGAAATAAAATGACCACAAGAAAAAAAAAAAAAAAACACTATCTCGATTACATTAAAAAAAACAGTGTAAACACCCAAATAACACAAACAATTATAACACGTGTAAACCACCAAATAGCACAAACAATAATAACACGTAAATAACCAAATATTACAAACAATAATAAAAACACGTGTAAACCACCAAAAAACAAACAACTATAATAACACGTGTAAACAACCAAATAACACAAACAATAACGTGTAAACAACCAAATAAACAATAATAACACGTGTAAACAACCAAAGAACAAACAACAATAACACGTGTAAACAAAAAATACAGCCATATGCAAGGACATTAGTGGTGTATACGATGGTGTGGTAACGGTACGATGGATTCATTATTAGTCTATGTAGCCGTCGTATCGGTACCACACCATCGTATACACCACCATCAATGTTCTTGAATACGGCCCTGTCACACACACACACTATTACAATTATATTTAAAATCACGTTTAAATAACTAAATAACAAACAATAATTACACACAAATAACACAACCTATACAATAATAACGGCTTAATTAACACTGTAATTAAATATATCCTGAATTACCGTAAATAAAATAAATACGATAAATAAAACCCAACCACCAAGACAATAATAATCCCCATGGCACCAAAGCCAAGACATTATTTACCCTTATTTATCCAAGACATCCTTATGTATTATTAATTATCCCCACCGAATAAATAATAAATAACAACTTGGTAACAAACTGATGGAACCGTAACGCATCCACGATCACTAGTAACGGTGTTATTCTAGAAAATGTATGTAACACGGCGCCATACTCACCCTTCCCAATCACGGGTCCAAATGGAAAGGAGTGAAAACGCTGCTGACAACGACAACCCGGGGATTACAGGGTAGCCAATGTAGCGCTTTTTTTCGCCTTTTCTACGGTTCATATTGTTTTTATTTTATTTTTTACATTTTCTACGGTTCATATTGCTTTTATTTATCTATTTATTTATTTATCTATTTATCTATTTTTGTTTTTTGCATTTCCTGCGGTTCATATTGCTTTTTATTTTATTTTTTACATTTTCTACGGTTCATATTGCTTTTTATTTTATTTTTTACATTTTCTACGGTTCCTATTACTTTTTATTTTTATTTTTGGCATTTTCTACGGTTCATATTGATTTTTTTTTTTTTTTTGCATTTTCTACGGTTCCTATTGCTTTTTATTTTTATTTTTTGCATTCTCTACGGCTTATAGCGCTTTTTTTTTCGCCTTTTCTACGGTTCCATTGCTTTTTATTTTTATTTTTTGCATTTTCTACGGTTCATATTGATTTTTGTTTTAGTTTTTGCCTTTTCTACGGTTCGTATTGCTTTTTTATACCTTAATACAAAACAAATTTAGATTATTGATTTGTTATCGTGTACACAAAACAAATATGTCTTTTTTTAGAACTCAGATATTCCTAAAAAAAAATCACTATTAGCGAATGTAAAAGCGCTAACTTGGCTACACTGACCATTGTCAACAACAGAGCTTAGAAATGGTTCTTTTCTACATTTTTATAATATTGTTTTCATTCTCCGGGTTTTCAAATTACACGCTGTAATTCTATTTTAATCATTATTATTTCTAAAATTTAAGTTAATATTTTATGTTAATTTTTTTATGAACATTAAACAACGCAAATATATTAAAGAAAGGAGGGACAGGAAGAAGGAAGGAAATAGAAGGAAAGGAGGGACAGGAAGAAGGAAGGAAATAGAAGGATAGGAGGGACAGGAAGAAGGAAGGAAATAGAAGGATAGGAGGGACAGAGAGAAGGAAGGAAATAGAAGGAAAGGAGGGACAGAGAGAAGGAAGGAAATAGAAGGAAAGGAGGGACAGAGAGAAGGAAGGAAATAGAAGGAAAGGAGGGACAGGGAGAAGGAAGGAAATAGAAGGAAAGGAGGGACAGGAAGAAGGAAGGAAATAGAAGGATAGGAGGGACAGAGAGAAGGAAGGAAATAGAAGGATAGGAGGGACAGAGAGAAGGAAGGAAACCTAACCTAACCTAACCTATTCCCGCACCCCCACAGTCCCCCCCCCCAAGCCTGTCCCCTACTCCCACACCCCCTAAATAGAGAGGTGGATAGATACAGATAGATAGAGAGGTGGGGCAGCAAGCAACAAGGAAATAGATAGATAGAGAGAGAGAGTTGGATAGATACAGATAGATAGAGAGGTGGATAGATATAGATACAGCTAGATAGATAGAGATGGGACAGCAAGCAACAAGGAAATAGATAGATAGATAGAGAGTTGGATAGATACAGATAGATAAAGGTGGATAGATAGAGATAGAGAGGTGAGACAGAATAAGGTGATGCAACAACTTACACTCCAACAA
Source organism: Petrolisthes manimaculis (assembly GCA_034508575.1). Taxonomy (NCBI): domain Eukaryota; kingdom Metazoa; phylum Arthropoda; class Malacostraca; order Decapoda; family Porcellanidae; genus Petrolisthes; species Petrolisthes manimaculis. The sequence goes on along the minus strand of JAWZYT010000590.1, from coordinate 95,526 downwards.
CAACAACAACAACAGCAACAACAACAACAACATCAACATACAAGAATAATAATAAAGAAATAATACAATAGAAAAGAAGAAGGATAAAAATTAACTCAATTTACTCAATGTAAACTAAAAGAAAATGGAAAAATAATTAATTAAACGGGTAGTAATTATAAAGAGATTATCTGTACATACCATGGAGGTATAATCTAAGAGGAGGCGGCATGAGCCGCTCGTCCTGTACACCCAAAGTGAAGCAAGGGGCGGAGCCTATTACCCTACCCCCCATTGACTCAAAACATTGCCTCGCCCGCCTTACTCCCATTATAATTATGGTCTTATTTTCTCATATATCCTATAATCATAGCCAGAAAGAGACTTGAATTTGTTCCATATATGATAACTACATAAAATTATCCAATTCTGTATATTATCAAAAGTACTTAAACCCATTAAATATCGCTGTTTCCAGCTAGAGCATTACCTCTTCTCGCAGACTTTTCCTAGGAGTATGAATGAAAGAATGAATTGATTAATGAATGAATAGTTTATTTTATGCAAAAAGTATAGTAAAAGAGAAGGTGATAGCTTACACACCAACCCACAGACCATATTATAACGCTACAGAGAAATAACAAGTACAGATGACCACACGTGAATCTGGTATGCCTCGCTACTTGCGAGATACCTACAACAGGAAGAAAAGTGAGCAAAAGTTATAGTTTGTTGACAAGCAGATAGTAATAATATTTTACTGTCTGCCTGTCAACAAACTACATCTTTTTTCACTTAAATTTCCTTGCGTTGTAGCCACCTCAGTGTGCTGTGAAGATGTGTGATCTGCAGTGAAAATGTAGCCTACATAGTGTAGTGAAGATGTGTATAATGTAGTGAAGATAATATGTAATAAGGTAGTGAAGATGTGGTGTGTTGTGATGATGTGTATAATTAAAGTAATGGAGATGTGTGTGTAGTGAAGAAGTGTATATTGTACTGAAGATGTGAATAGGGTAGTGAAGATGTGTATATGGTAGGCCTACTGGAGATATTTGATGTGTAGTGAAGAGATGTGTAGTGTAACACCCAAAACTGTCATGTAATTGAGTTGACACTCAGGTGTGTTGTCTTGTATCAAACCCATTTTACCACTTATAAGCCACATGGAATCTTACAATGATGGCTGCATGTTACAGCATAAAGTGTGTCATCACTTCCTAAGTTTCAGTTCACTCTGATTTACACAGAAACATTAATTTTACTCATCAGTCCCAGGCAGTAATTTCACAAATATAAAAACTCTTTCCGCACATTGGCTTAACTTAGACTACGGTTTTTTTTAACTTACATCTAAATTCTCAACAACCAAATAGTCTACATAGTAAACACAATTATAAATTAAATATCTTTAAAACATTATGAAATATGCTAAAACATTCATAATACAACCTCTCAACACTCGAGTTATCCTTCAGGCCAACCCTAACTTAGGCACAAATAGGTCCCCCCATGGAGCCAGTTTATCTTTTATAACCCTGTCAATGCTATATATACGTCAGGTTATACATTAATAGTTAATATCACTACATTATAATAGCCTTGGCTTTACAGTTTTTGTGTATACAGTATTAATATTCTACAGGACATGGGTACGTGTCGCGGTGTGCGAGGCAGGTGATGAAATTCACTTCGTTGATTTGTCAATTTCTGTCGTATATTTTTCTATATGACTTTCTTAACATCCATATGAAATGTAGTAGAAAGACTCCTGTCTCTCTGGGTACACCCATATGCTGAACACGCCAGCATTATCTTAAAAAATGGCAAAAAATGTTGGTGAAATTGATAGTCCGACATGATCAGCTGTCCAATGTTTTGAGTCAATGGGGGCCCGGGTAGGGAGGACAGCCGACCAATAGAAAACTGGCTTCACCTCTGTGACGTCATGCCGCCTCCTCTTAGATTATACCTCCATGGTACATACATACAATAATAATAATAATAATAATAAAATGATACAATGGACAATTAAGTAGAAGGAAAATAACCACAAATATTGAGTTATTTTTATTCTTCTATTTGTTCATTATAACATTTCTTTATTATTATTCTTGTATGTATGTAGGTATGTATGTACAGATAATCTCTTTATAGTTACTAAACGTTTAATTAATTATTTTCCATTTTCATGTAAACCACAAGAAAATAGAAAAATAATAAAAGATAAAGAGAGAGAGATAAGTTGAAGTTGGTAACCCTCGAGTCAAATCAAAGAGTGTCAGTGTGTGGTTGACTACTGAAGAGGGTGGATGTGTGTGTGTGTGTGTGCTGTAAATCTTTCTTCACAACCACTTCGATCTTGTAAGTAAACGTGTATGTGTGTGTGTGTGTGTATGTTTTATGTCTGTGTGTAAACGTGTGTGTGTGTGTATGTTTTATGTCTGTGTGTAAACGTGTGTGTGTGTGTATGTTTTATGTCTGTGTGTAAACGTGTGTGTGTGTATGTTTTATGTCTGTGTGTAAACGTGTGTCTGTGTGTATGTTTTATGTCTGTGTGTAAACGTGTGTGTGTGTGTTTGTATGTATGTGTGTGTTCCTCCACCACAATAATAATAATAATATAATAATTCATTGATCTCTAATTTTCTGACTACTATACAACATACAACTGATTCCTCCAAACTATTTCAAGCATAATTATACAGAACTCCATTATATCTGTTAACTTACTTGTTGGTTCTGTTTCCTGGCATACGTTGGAGAAATCAAGGCGCTCCAATGTAACAAAAAGTATCCCTTAAACTCTTAAACCATTCATAGCAATATTATAAAAATAAGTTTGTGGGATTTTCCTGTGACGTTATAAGTGTTTCGTCAGATAATTAATGAAAGGAAATGAATTAAACCTAATCTAATCTAATCTAATCTAATCTAATCTAATCTAATCTAATCTAACCTAACCTAATCTAATCTAACCTAACCTAATCTAATCTAATCTAATCTAATCTAACGTAACCTAACCTAACCTAACCTAACCTAACCTAACCTAATCTAATCTAATCTAATCTAATCTAATCTAATCTAACCTAACCTAACCTAATCTAATCTAATCTAACCTAATCTAACCTAACCTAACCTAACCTAACCTAACCTAATCTAATCTAACCTAACCTAACCTAACCTAACCTAACCTAACCTTGTAGGTGGCTTCTGATTCCTCCTGTGTGTATGTGTGTGTGTTTGTGTGTGTGTGTGTGTTTGTGTTTGTGTGTGTTTCGTGGCAATGTTTGAAGGACTCGCTAACCTCCAATTTTCTGACATACATACATACAGACAGACATACAGACAATATACAAACAACAATAACACAACAGACATACATACAGTAAGACAAAATAAAAACAATAACACAACAGACATACATACAGACAGACAGACACTAAATACACACAATAACAACAGACATACATACATAGACAGACAAAATAAAAACAACAATAACACAACATACGTACATACATACATACAGGCAGACAAAATACAAACAACAATAACACAACAGCAGACATACATACATACATACAGACAGACAAAATACAAACAATAACACAACATACATACATACAGACAAACAAAATAAAAACAATAACAACAACAAAACAACAGCAAACAACAATAACAACACAACATACATACACACGCACACACACACAAACACCCACACACGCACACACACACAAACACCCACACACGCACACACACACACACACAAACACACATACACACACACACCGTTGCAGATTATTTTCGCCAGGGTTTTCCTTATTCCCGTCCCGTGATTTTTTTTTTTTTTATAGTATTTATTTTTCAGTAATATGGCTCCATGATCCTGCCCCTCCCCTCCCCTCCCAAGCATATATATAAATCCCCCTCCCTCCCCACTCCCCCTCCCTCCCCACTCCCTCTTCCTTCCCCCTCCCCCTTCCTCCCCACTCCCTCTTTTCCTTCCACTCCCTCCCCACCCCCTCTTTTCCTTCCCCCTCCCTCCCCACTCCCTCTTCCTTCCCTCCCTCCCCACTCCCCCTTCCACACACACACAAATTCGTAGATACATACAGGCACACACACACACACACACGTAGACGCATACAGACGTACACACACACTCCTCTCACCACATACACACACACACACTCTTCCGATTTGAGTATCAGGCACTAACTATAAGGCCACCGAACGTCGTAAAACACCCTCACTGGTACCATAACACACACACTGGTACCATAACACCCTCGCTGGTACCATAACACCCTCACTGGTACCATAACAGCTGCAGTATTTGGGAATCACCCTCACTTCCCTCTCTCTGTGGCTGGGTACCAGTTCGGAAGTCGTGACGTGTGTGTGTGTGAACAGCAGTTGACCTGGGCCACGATAACGGGCTTGATTAAGCCCATGTCCAGTGTCGGATCATAAAAAAAAAAAAAAAAAAAAAAGACATACACACACTTATAGCTATACTTACATACACACACTCATACGTAGACACACACACACACACACATACATATAGACACCTAAGCATTCTCTGTATATATCCCCCTCCCCCTCTCTCCCCACTCCCCCTTTCCCTCTCATCCCCCTCTAAGCCCCACTCACTCACATGACTAGCAAGAATTCCCTCCGGCCTTCCTCTCTCCTTTCCTACTATAGTTCCTACCTCCTCTCTCTCTTCTTCCCTCCCTCCCACCTCTCTCTCTTCTTCCCTCCCTCCCTCCCACCTCTCACCCTCCCCTCCCTCCCTCTCTCACCCCCCCCCCCTGTGTTATGTTATGCAGTGCGTACTTCCTGTGTAGTAATAGATATAACAGTGTGTGAAAGATACTTGTCCCATTTGAGTAACCATTGTGTGTTTATTATCAGGTACTTGCTTTTTATTATCATCCTCAATACTGACTTCTGCCCCTGATGTCTCCTATTTGGCTCTAAGGAACACACACACACACACACACCATCCTCAATACTGACTTCTGCCCCTGATGTCTCCTATTTGGCACTAAGGAACTTGATATTGGGAAAAATGACCATCTTTTACTTGGGCTGTACCTCCCATTCATGTGTCCAACTGTACAATGAAGATGTCTATGTATAATGAGGCGAGGATAATGAATTGACTATGTTCCTTTCTCAGTAACATGAACTATAAATACACGTACGTTTGTCCTACATTTCACTGTTTATAAAAGGCCTATTCACACTAGGTGACAAACAAATTTGTTCACAAACTGTTTGCGAATGGTTTGTAAACTATTTGTAAACTTTCTATCCCGTCCAGACTCCATCAGGATGTGGGGTGGGATGGGGTGTGGTGGGGCAAGGTGTGTGTCTCTTATCCTTGGGGTGGGGTGGGGTGCCTGCCAGGGGTGGTGGTTACAGCAGGAAAAACATGAGTAAAAATACGTACACGATTATGAGAAAATTCTTAGAACAACGAACAGCTGTTCACGTTGACTTGGTTCTGCCTCAACTTAAAATAGAAGGAGGTTTTAGAAAATTTGTTAGAATATTCACAACTGTTAAAATACTTCTATGGCTGTACACACACACACACACACAAACTCCCAATTATATCTTAGTATATGTCTGTGTGTATGTCTGTGTGAAGTGTATAGCGTGCAAAAACGTGTGTCTGTGTGTGTGTGTCGACAAACCTAAGTAAAGGATGCACACGGGAATCCCCAGTGTCTCCCCTTAGCTTAGCGGCTAGGCTATCATGCTACTCATACTGACTATATTACACACGACAAAGGCAAGGAAGGAAGGAAGGAAGATAGGAAGTAGAAGGAGAAGGGAAGGAAGATAGGAAGTACAGTAGAAGGAGTAGGGGGATGGAGGGAAGGAAGATAGGAAGTAGAAGGAGAAGGGAAGGAAGATAGGAAGTACAGTAGAAGGAGTAGGGGGATGGGGGGAAGGAAGATAGGAAGTAGAAGAGAGAGGGAAGAAAGATAGGATATAGTAGAAGGAGTAGGGAAGGAAGATAGGAAGTAGAAGAGAGAGGGAAGAAAGATAGGAAGTAGAAGGATGTTGTTGTACAGGTGAGGTAGAAGCTAGGTATTTTTTTATAGCAGGTTAATGAGGACAGACTGCATGTATGTATGTATGTATGTATGTACGGTTTGCCACAATAATTCGTACACACGTTGTTGTTGTTGTTGTTTTCATGGGCTTACAACAAATAGAAAATCCTGCGAAATATATATATATAAATCCTGTGTGATACGTATCTTCCACTGATATCAATATTTTCTTTCTCATTTTACAGGTTGGTCAGAGAAATATATCCTGCCTTGTCAGTGAAGAACCTAACCTGATAGAAACTCAGCAAAGAGAAAGAAAAAACGTAACCACGGCAACCTAACCCAACCCAACCCAACCCAACCCAACCCAACCCAACCCAACCCAACCCAACCCAACCCAACCTAACCTAACCTAACCTAACCTAACCTAACCTAACCTAACCTAACCTAACCTAACCTAACCTAACCTAACCTAACCTAACCTAACCTAACCCAACCCAAGCAAGCACCCAAGGAAAAGGAAGGAAGGAGGGAGGGACAGCAAACACCAAAGGAAGGAAGGAAGGAAGGAAGGAAGGAAGGAAGGACAGCAAACACCAAAGGAAGGAAGGAGGGAAGGAAGGAAGGACAGCAAACACCAAAGGAAGGAAGGAAGGAAGGAAGGAAGGACAGCAAACACCAAAGGAGAAGAAAGGAAGGAAGGAAGGAAGCACAGCAAACACCAAAGGAGAAGAAAGGAAGGAAGGAAAAAAGGAAGGAAGGAAAGAGGGACAGTAAGCACCAAAGGAAGGAAGGAGGGAAGGACAGCAAACACCAAAGGAGAAGAAAGGAAGGAAGGAGGGAAGGACAGCAAACACCAAAGGAAGGAAGGAAGCACAGCAAACACCAAAGGAGAAGGAAGGAAGGAAGGAAGCACAGCAAACACCAAAGGAAGGAAGGAGGGAAGGACAGCAAACACCAAAGGAAGGAAGGAAGGACAGCAAACACCATAGGAAAAGAAAGGAAGGAAGGAAAGAAGAAAGGAAGGAAGGAGGGAGGGACAGCAAGTATCAAAGGAAAAGAAAGAAGGAAGGAAGGAATAGTGAATGATATGTGGAAAGATTTGGCTGGAGTCCAAAGTGGCCCCAACACACACCAACAACATACAACAACAACAACACACAACAACAACAAAAACACAGAACAACAACAACAACACACAACAACAACAAAAACACAGAACAACAACAACACACAACAACAACAACAATAACAACACCACTTTACCTATCAAACTCATAATTAATGTCCACACTTAACTTTACATACACTACCAACACCACAACCACCATCTTTCCACACCCAAGAAATACACACACACACACACATAAAACTTTACAAACACCTCACCCAAGAAATACACACAGACATAAAACTTTACACACACCACCACCAACACCACCACACCCAAGAAATACACACAGACATAAAACTTTACACACACACACACACCAACACCACACCCAAGAAACACACACACACACACACACATAAAACTTTACAAACACCACCACCAACACCACCACACCCAAGAAATACACACAGACATAAAACTTTACACACACACACACCACCACCACCACCACACATATAATTTTACACACACCACCACCAACCAACATCCTTCCCCCATCCCAATCAAGTTTTTTTTTATAAGCAATATGTCTTCACCTTCTCCCACGACATCAATCATCTCGGCTGTGATGGGCAAATGTAACCTGAAATTTCCCTGCCTAACGACGCTGCTCTTACGGACGGCTGAGATTGCTGTGGGATCATCAGGGTTGGTATTTACTATAAAAGAAAATAGTTGTACAGTACATTTGTTGTTACTATACTCTGTTTAAAAGTTGTGTTCCTTTTGGCCTCTTATGCTTAGATAGATAGAAATAGATAGATACATATAGTTAGATAAATAGATAGATATATAGATAGATAGAAATAGCGATAGATAGACAGATAGAAATAGCTAGATAGAGGCTAGTGGAACACAAGTTTTGAACAGACTATAGCATTGTTCAATTTATTTTTTAAAATATTTGGGAAAAATAGTATCTGATGCTTGATTTCAATTAAAATAGGTCAGTACAGTATATGTAAAAAGCAATAAGGAATATGAGGGAAATGAGCTTTACATTGGAGAACCGAGGTACTTTGCCCCTTAATTAAATGTGAAAAATTAGAGTTTCAATTGTACCATAAACATTGTTCAGTGAAGTACTACAGCTTTATAACATTAATGTGTGTTTGATATACTGTATTTATATATTCACTCACCCACCCACCCACTCACTCACTCACCCACCCACTCACTCACTCACTCACTCACTCCTTCACTCACCCACCCACTCACTCACTCACTCACTCACTCACTCACTCACCCACTCACTCACTCACTCACCCACCCACCCACCCACCCACTCACTCCTTCACTCACTTCCTCCTTCCCTTTCCATCATCACAGCATTCACCCTAACATATCTAAACAACTGATTATTCTACTGTAATATTCACTCACTCACTCACTCCTCTTTCCACCCTAACATATCTAAACAACTGATTATTCTACTGTAATATTCACTCACTCACTCACTCCTCTTTCCACCCTAACATATCTAAACAACTGATTATTCTACTGTAATCTTCACTCACTCACCTTTCCACCCTAACATATCTAAACAACTGATTATTCTACTGTAATATTCACTCACTCACTCACTCCTCTTTCCACCCTAACATATCTAAACAACTGATTATTCTACTGTAATATTCACTCACTCACTCACTCCTCTTTCCACCCTAACATATCTAAACAACTGATTATTCTACTGTAATCTTCACTCACTCACTGCTTCCCTTTCCACCTTCACAGCATCCACCCTAACATATCCAAACAAGCAGTTCTACCAAGACTGAAAGAAGAAAAGGCCAATAAGTCCAAAGGTGTCGACACAATGACCAACAACAACAACAACAAAAACAATAACAATAATAAGACACAGAAGGGATCCGGACCAGAGACAACCCAACAGGACCTAACACTGTATCGGGAACTCTTACTCGGCGACCTGTACCAAAACATTGGCTTAGAGAGGTTAGCTGGTGGTTAGCTTAGCTTTGTCAAATTTTAAGGGGAGTTTGGTGGTTATCTTTGTCAAATTTTAAGGGGAGTTTGGTGGTTATCTTTGTCAAATTTTAAGGGGAGTTTGGTGGTTATCTTTGTCAAATTTTAAGGGGAGTTTGGCAGTTATCTTTGTCAAATATTAAGGGGAGTTTGGCGGTTATCTTTGTCAAATTTTAAGGGGAGTTTGGCGGTTATCTTTGTCAAATTTTAAGGGGATTTTTATGTGTCAAATTTTAAGGGGATTTTTAAGTGTCAAATTTTAAGGGGATTTTTATGTGTCAAATTTTAAGGGGATTTTTATGTGTCAAATTTTAAGGGGAGGGTATATAGTTCTGACATTTTTGGAGATTATGATTCCTCCAAATTATTCCAGGCAACAGGATACCATTATTTTTCTTTATCTGGATGTGTTTTCTGGCATACTTTGGAGGAATCAAAGCACTGGAATGTACAGTTGCCAAAAAAGATATTGCGACAAATCTTGATAGAACTTTAACCCTAGTAATATCCACAACTATTTGTATGGACTATAAGCATGTATATACAGAAGGAAATATACATATCCTTCTATAATACATACTGTACTTATAATGCCTACAAACCACTATGGACATTAATATATTTAATGTTGTATCAATAGTTGTCGCAGTACCTTTTTTGGCAACTGTACCAAAAATACAGTATACTCCAATTTTGTATGTTTTGTATTGCAGAACATTGGAACTCTACACACAACAAGTCCAACAGAATCACTTCCTTCTCATATACACGGATGAAGACCGTCGCCTCGGTGAGACCATGAGAGACCGCCTGGAGACCGAGGCGAGGGAAATGAAGCAGAACGTCAGCGTGGCGGGTCCCTGGAACCTCACACCGGGCGACGTTATTCAAGTCGTGTGGGAACGCCTGTCCTCATCATCCCAGAAAATTGTGGTGTTGGTATCCAGGGCACTTTTCCAAAACAACCTCCTGACGTATTGCCTGTACAGTATGGATGTATCCCACGTTACTCCTGTGTTCCTTGAGGATCTCCAATATAAAGATTTCCCTCCTGAACTTGCCTTCCTCAGGTGTAGGAATGGTATGAAGGTACATGATGATCTTTGGGACATGACCAGCTTTGTGAGATCCCTTCTGAAACACTATGATTTCCACAACCACCTTGTTAGGGAAATTAAAACACTTAAATCTAATCTCAACTTCCAAAGAAATATTAACACAGACAGACACAACTCAACACACACACACACAGACAGACACAACTCAACACACACACACACAGAGAAACAGACACAACTCAACACACACACACAGACAGACACAACTCAACACACACACAGACAGACACAACTCAACACACACACACAGACACACTGAGACAAATGTTTAAGAGGGTGTGCAAATAGTTGTGGATATTACTAGGGTTAAAGTTTTATCAAGATTTGTCGCAATACCTTTTTTGGCAACTGTACATGTACCAAACTTATAATACCAAGATCTGATAATTCTTTGGTAATACAAATAATAACAAATAATAACAAATAAAAATAAAACAAATAATACAAATAATAATTAATAAAAATAATAACAAATAATACAAAACCACAAGTATTTTTGAAGGAGCTAAAACATACCAAATTGTATGTGTATATAATTATGCACTATACATACTATACTTGAGAGAGATAGCAAACATATTGATGACACTTAATAAACACACAATGTAAATAATTATACACTTGTAAATAATACTAAAGTCTGTTCAAATCTTGTGTTCCGCTGGCCTCTTATGCTTAGATAGATAGAAATAGATAGATAGACAGATAAGAGATAGATAGAAATAGATAGATAGACAGATAAGAGATAGATAGAAAGATATACAGTAGATAGAAATAGATATACTGTAGATATAAAGATGTAGATAGAAATAGAGACAGATAGAGATAGATAGAAAGATAGATATAGATAGAAATAGATATAAATATAAAGATGTAGATAGAAATAGACAAATAGATAGAGGAAAATGGAACACAAATTTTGATTTTATTAGTGTCCGTGATAGTGTTACAGTTATAATAAATAGTTAACTTTTTTTTTTTTTAGTTAATGCTTTGGGTGATAGTAATGATTCTTAAATATTGAATTAGTGCAATTTATATATATATAAATGAAGAGAGAGTGTTTGTGTGTCATGGTATACAAATTGTCATGTGACCACCTACAGCGCCAGGAATTCACACACGGAAAGTGCACGTACACGAGGGGGGACAGGAAAGTGTGTGACAGTGAGGGGGGACAGAGGACATTTTCGTCACAAAAAAACAACACCCCACTAATGACTTAATTACACATACTTCACTTTATGGTCTAGTACAGTATATTGTTGGTTGGTTGTGAGGAACATTCTACTGGCTTATTTAAGGGGGGTTGGGGGTGTAGGGGGACAGGCTTGGGGTTGGTGGTGGTGGGGGGTAAAGAGCCTGTCCCCTATTCCCGCACCCCTCCCTAACCCCCCGAAGCCTGTCCCCTATTCCCACACCCCCTTAAAGGAACCCTGTTATTGTGTTTGAGAATTGGAGGCTTCTGATTCCTCCTGACTATGCCACAAAACAACCTCCTTGTATATTGGTGGTGTTTTGTGGCAATATTTGAAGGACTCACTCAACTCCAAATTTCCAACTACAGTATCTGCAGCAATCGGATTCCTTCAAACTATTCCAAGCAACAACAACAACAACAGGCCACCATTACTTTTGTTAATCTGTTCCTATTGTTTCCTAGTATACTTTGGAGGAATCAAGGTACTCTTTATGTACCAAACTTATAATACTGTACCAAGATCTGATAATTCTTTGGTAGACTGTACTACAAAACAAGTGTTGAATGAAGCAGAGTGATTTTTGTCACTGAGTTTACATAAGATTTGTTTTAATACATAGTTTGGAGGAATCTGTAGCCCCCAATTCACAAGGAAGAGATTTGTGTAAATATTATTTCACATTGCACATTCATTATAGATGTGGGCAATGTACTCACTTATAGTACAAGATGTTAGACAGTCTTATATAGTGAACAATAACAAATACAATGCAACATATTATAAAGTAAAACCTCTTGGATAGTGACAATACAATACAAAGTGATTTTATATACTGTACCTTCTGGCTGTGGCATGTTCAATATGTTTAATTAAAGGCCTGTCCACACGAGAGAACAACCTCGACAGGCAAACAAGTGTTACCAAATCAGTGTGGACAACAAGTGTGCTCATTAGGATACGGATATTTCTCGGAAAGTAATGGCCGTCGTGGCTTCCCGCTTGTGTGGACAGGCCTCAAGTTTTCATGGATAGTGACTATGATGACAGACTACATGTTGTCACCATCAGTCAGGTCTTACTGTACTTATAGATATTATAATTTCTATATGAATGTAAATATAAACCTTACTACAATTTCTGTGTTTTATTGTTAACCTGACACACAGCAAGCACCATAATAACTGTACCGAGTAAAACACAACTAGTGCACATCATTTTATTATAACCTGTCAACACACAACACTCACTGTGTGTCTCCTGTTCTCAGTAAACTTGTCACTCAATTTTTATGGTGTTGGTGATTATCAAAACAAAACAAGAATAATTTGTCTACTGCACCTGGCTGGCCGGGCTGTCATAAACCTCAAGGAAACTGATATATGAATGAAAGAAGATCCCGTCCTCTACCATTCCACTCACATCTCATTTTGTCCTTCCCTTCCACTTTGTGCTCGTATATCCCCCTTGCACCCTTGGCTAGGAAGACCATGTAGGATGTGGGAGGTGGTGATAAGAAGGTACAAACAGCAAGCACCGAGAGAGAGGGAGGGGAAAACCTACTAACACCCGTAGTTTAAAAAAATTTGAGGGCCCTTATTGGAGCTCTATGAATTCTCCAAACTACTCTGGGCAACAGATTCCCTATTAGAAACACTGAAGGGTTCTGTGGCCTGGAGTATTTGGAGGGTTCATAGAGCTACAGTAAAGGACCTCAATTTTTTTAAAACTACGGGCCTATAAGTCTCAAACAAATGGTAAACACTGAACACCTTTCCTTTACTGGCCACAAATAAAATAATATTGTACTGGCAGCATCAACAAATGTTTACAAAGATATTTCAGTGTTGTATCTTTTGAGTTAATATTTAAGGGTGTGTGGGAGTAGGGGACAGGCTTTGGGGGGGTGCAGGAATAGGGGGACAGGCTTGGGGGTGTGTGGGAGTAGGGGTACAGGCTTCGAGGGGGACCGGGTGTGTGTGCGGGAATAGGGGGACGGGCTTGGGGGTGTTACAAAGCCTTTCCCCTATTCCCTCACCCCCTTAACCCCCCCCCCCAACAACCCCCTGAGCCTGTCTCCCTTAACCCCCCCCCCCCAATGCCTGTCCCCCTATTCCCACCCACCCCTTAAACAGCCCAGGACATTAAAACAGAAAAGAATATGTTTGAGCACAAATGTCCATACACTATTATAATTGGTTTTTTTTAAATCTTGGTGGAAATGTTTTGACAAGACCGTAAAAAAAACAAAAAAACTTGTACATTCTATTATCTCGTTCTCAAGACGGTTGGTTTTCTAGGACATTGAAATTCTACAAAAAATGGTCATAGAAAAACTGCTAAATTCACAGAAATAGCAGTACATGTTTAATATGCAAAAACAGGTTACTCTTACACCCGTAGTTTAAAAAAAATTTAGGGTCCTTACTGGAGCTCTATGAATTCTCCAAACTACTCCAGGCAACAGATTCCCAATTAGAAACACTGAAGGGTTCTGTGGCCTGGATGAGTTTGGAGGGTTCATGGAGCTCCAGTAAGGGCCCTCAAATTTTTAAAAACTACGGGCCTAAGTGTACTGTGATGTAAATTATAATGATTGCAACTCCTCAGATCATAATTATATACAGTGTACATAGTGCAAATATTGATCTAAAGGCTTTGAGTATAAATAAAGGACCCCTGCTGTGATGGTTAGAAAATTGGAGGTGAGCGAGTCCTACAAACATTGCCACAAAACACCATCTATGTTGAAGGTGTTTGTTTTGTGGCACAGTCTGGAGGAATTAGAAGCCACCAACAAGTTTCATACATATTTACTGTGTCCTTAAATTCTTCCATTATTTGTGCACTTTATAATTTGTATATCCATTTTTTTTCTATACCATTGCCTACATACTTAATTAGGTGTGTATATAGCACATTGTTTTGGGTGGTGGTAAATGTGGAGTGAATGATTCCTCCAAATTATTCCAGGCAACAAGATACCATTCATTTTCTTCATCTGGGTCTGTTTCCTGGTATACACTGTGCTCTTTTTTTATTACATTATAGGTTGGTGAAGGGTTGTGTCGCATAAAGTGAATTTTGCATAAAGTAAATTGTACATTTCCATAAGAAATAATGGTACTTTAACTTGAAAATGGAGCCTAATGGTTCAGGTTATTTTAAGTTTGTGTAAATTGCATTTATTTCATTTTTTTCATGATACGCACTATTTCAAATTCGTATAATTTAAACTCACATAAAAAGAGAGGAGAGTGTATTTTGGAGGAATCAAGCCACTTCAGTCTATCATAAGTATACTATTCCCTGAAGGCGGCTCAAATATTAACAAAAACAAGTATGATTGGATAAATGATGTACAGAAAAACTAAATATTCAACCCTTCAATAATAAAGAACAGTAGATCCTTAAGTGGGGTGCGGGAGTAGGGGACAGGCTTGGGGGGGGAATGGGGGGGTGAGGGACTAGGGGGACAGGACTGGGGGGGTGCGGGAAAAGGGGGGACAGGCTTGGGGTGTGTAGAAAGCCTGTCCCCTATTCCCACACTCCCCTGACACCCCAAAAAAAACTTATTTAAGCTTTTCCCCCTATTCCCGCACCCCCCCCCAAGCCTGTCCCCCTATTCCCACACACCCCTTAACATAAATCAATAACTCATTTTAATTTAGTGCACGTATCTTTACTGATTTCATATTACTATATATATTTCCTTTTAGCAGTAATTTCCACAGCTCAAAAACAACTAAACATTATACACACATACTATGCAGACATTTACACACACACACACAAATTACGCTGACATTCACTTACACATACATTACACACATTCACATTACACTAACATCCACTCACACACACAAATTACACTCACTTCCCCCCCCCCCCCACACAGACACACAAACAAAATATATAAATGCACACACACGGTACAAATGCTTCCGTGTACATATAAATACATACCATACAGTATAACAAAAACAATCTGTACAAAAAACCCTATTAATTAAACTTATATTATTGTAAATCAGTAACCTCTTAACCCATTGTAAACTTTGCCTATGGAGTCTTGTTTCAGGATTTTCACAAGTTCTGAAAAGTAAGATTAGAATTAGTTCAAGTTCAAGTTCTGATAAGTAAGATTAAAAGTAAGCCTGTTCTCTATTCCCGCACCCCCCCCCCCCAAGCCTGTCCCCCTATTCCCGCACCCCCCCCCCCAAGCCTGTCCCCCTATTCCCGCACCCCCTTAAGGTCAGTTCAAGTTGTATCTAATTTTCAACTTTATTTTCCTCCTCCAATAATTAATCTTTTTTTTTCCTCCTCCAATAATTAATCTTTACTTTCCTCCGACAACTTACCTTCCTTTTCCTCCTCCAACAATACCCCCTCCTTTTTCCTCCACCAACAATACCCCCTCCTTTTTCCTCCACCAACAATACCCCCTCCCTTTTTCCTCCACCAACAACTAACTCACCTCCCTTTTCCTCCTCCAACAACTAACCCACCTCCCTCCCTTTTTCCTCCTTCAACAATACCCCCTCCCTTTTTCCTCTTTTTCCTCCTCCAACAATACCCCCTCCCTCCCTTTTTCCCCGACTCACCTCCCTTTTCCTCCGACTCACCTTCCCTTTCCTCGGGTGTAAATTCGACCTTGGGAAACTCTACGTCGAAGGTGATGTATAGAGTTCCAAAGAGGTTGTTGTTTTCGTAGTTCGGCATTCCCTCGCCCTTCTTGCGGATACGGGCGCCTGGCCACGTCGGTTTCTCCCTCACCACGTGTACCTGTGTGTGTGTGTGTGTGTGTAGGAGAGGGTGTGGTGAGTGTGTGTGTGTGTGTGGTGTGAGTGTGTGTGAGTGTGTGTGTAGGAGAGCGAGAGATTAATAAGTATAGTATACACACAGTTGCCAGATACAAAAAGCATCCATAGTACTGTAATTTGGGCAAACAGTGGGATAGATTGATTGATATTAGGCACAACAACATCAACAACAACAACAGCAGCAAGTACAGTATTATTATTATTATTATTATTATAATAGCCTAGGGAATTGTACCATGTGACTGTCAAGGTGTGTAATGTCCAGTTCAAAGCCGAGGAGAGCTTCTTGTAGGGAGAGTGTCACGTTGGTGTAAAGATCATCGCCTCGCCTCTCAAATCTACGTGAAATAAATAACTTGTTAAACACCTCATAATTAATTGTCAATACACCAATTTTTTTTTTTTTATAGTATGACCTAACATGACCTGACCTAATCTAATCAAACATGACCTAATCTAATCAAACATGACCTAATCTAACCTAACATGACCTAACCAAACATAATCTAACCTAACCAAACCTAACCTAACCAAATCAAACATGACCTAATCTAACCTAACCAAACATGACCTAATCTAACTTAACCCAACTCAAATCTCCCAAACCTAACCTAATGTAACCTAACCTAACCTAACCTAACCAAACATGACCTAATCTAACTTAACCCAACTCAAATCTCCCAAACCTAACCTAACCTGACCTTATTTAAACCTACTGACCTTTGGTGTGGTTGAGTGCGTATGCGTATGATAAGGTCGCCAGGGTCGCCGTCAATGTGGGGTTCACCTTCACCGACAAACTTGTGTTCTTGTGCGTCCACCATCCCAGGTTCAATCTCAAACTCAAGGGTTCTCTCCTCATTCACCAGCCTTGGGGTTCACGGAAAACGGAAGAGAGTTTGGATAGGAGTAAATAATATATGGGGGTGCGAGAGTAGGGGACAGGCTTGGGGGGGGGGGGGGGTTGGGAATAGGGGTTGAGGGGTTTAGGGGGCAGGCTTGGGTTAATGGAAAATGGAAGAGAGTTTGGATAGGAGTAAATAATATAAGGGGGTGTGGGAGTAGGGGACAGGCTTGGGGGGGGGGGTTGGGAATAGGGGTTGAGGGGTTTAGGGGGCAGGCTTGGGTTAACGGAAAAGAGTAAATAATATAAGGAGGTGTGGGAGTAGGGGACAGGCTTGGGGGGGATTTGAGGGGTGAGGTAGTAGGGGGACAGGCTTCAGGGGGTTTAGGGGGCAGGCTTGGGTTAACGGAAGAGTTGGATATGAGTAAATAATATAAAGGGGGTGCGGGAGTAGGGGACAGGCTATCTACTCACCCCAAGCCTGTCCCCCTACTCCCACACCCTCTCTCTCACACACACACACACATACACACTCTCTCTCTCTCTCACATACACTCATAAACACACACACTCTCTCTCTCTTTCACACACACATACCGTACACTCTCTCTCTCTCTCACTCACACACACACACTCCCTCTCTCTCTCTCTCTCTCTCACACACACACACACACACACTCTCTCTCTCTCTCTCTCACATACATACATACACACACTCTCTCTCTCTCTCTCACACACACACACACACACTCTCTCTCTCTCACACACACACACACACACACTCTCTCTCTCTCTCACATACATACACACACACACACTCTCTCTCTCTCTCACACACACACACTCTCTCTCTCTCTCTCTCACTCACACATACACACACACACACACACCCTCTCTCTCTCTCTCTGTGCTCACCTAACATTTGGACATTCATCACAGACTTGTTGTTGTGTCATTTGGAATCGTCCTGGTCCCAGTTGTTTGGTGACCATCTCTTGTCTACAGTTACACCGACGGGTCCCGGAGGCCGCCCGTGCTACCGGCTTGTTACGCATCATCTGTAACGGACCGATTCATATTAGAAGGCGTAACATAGAGGTCATACAGTGTTACACATCATCTGTAACGGAGCAATTTGTATTAGATGCAGTAACAGAGAGGTCATACAGTGTTACGCATCATCTGTAACGGAGAGATTCGTATTAGATACAGTAACAGAGAGGTCATACAGTGTTACGCATCATCTGTAACGGAGAGATTCGTATTAGATACTGGTTTGTTACGCATCATCTGTAAAGGATTGATTCATATTAAATGCCGTATAATAGGTGCTGTGGAAATGAGTTACTTGAGAGGTGCATGTGGACTGACAAGGTGGGATGGAGAAAGTAATGAGAGTGTGTATAAGAGATGTGGTATGAGTGAGAAGGCAATTGGTATTGAGTGTTGAGTGGTTGAGAGAGTGAAACGTAATACTCTGAGGTGGTTTGGACATGTAGAGAGAATGTAAGGTGAGGAGTTTGTAAAGAAGGTGTATGTAAGTGAAGTTGTGGGAAGTGGTGTGAGAGGCAGACCACCAGTTAGATGGCAGAACAGAGTGGAAGAGTATGTAAAGGAGAGTAACATGAGGGGCAGAGTAGGGAGTAAGGAGGGAGTGTTGGAACAGAGTGGAAGAGTATGTAAAGGAGAGTAACATGAGGGACAGAGTAGGGAGTAAGGAGGGAGTGTTGGAACAGAGTGGAAGAGTATGTAAAGGAGAGTAACATGATAAATAAACATGATACATAAATAAAATAAACTCAAAAATATAAAAAAACACGTAAATAAAAACACGTGTTCACTCACCTGTACAAAATTCCAAACATCATGTAAATAAAGTAAACATAAAAATAAAAAAACATGTAAATAACAACACGTCTTCACACACCTGTACAAAATTCCAAACAACGTGTAAATAAAATAAAATAAACATGTAAATAAAAAAACACGTCCTCACACACCTGTACAAAATTCCAAACACCAATATGTAAATAAAAAAAACGTGTTCACTCACTTCTACAAAATTTCCGACATAGAGTTCCTCAAGGGTGACGAACATATCCATGGTGATGTCTCCACCTCGGGGCACCTCTCTCTCTCTGCCCCCGCCCCCACCGCCGCCCCCGAACCCAAACCCAAAGTCCCCGAAGAAGGAGGCGAAGGGATCCATACCTCCGAACCCTTCCTCCTTGGCCACGCACTCCTCACCGCACCTACAACAATATAATGAGTTGTTTATTAGTAGTAGTAGTTTATTATTATTATTATTATTACTGGTATATTATTATTATTATTACTGGTATATTATTATTAGTTTATTATTATTATTATTACCGGTATATTATTATTATTATTACTGGTATATTATTATTAGTTTATTATTATTATTATTACCGGTATATTATTATTATTATTACTGGTATATTATTATTAGTTTATTATTATTATTATTACTGGTATATTATTATTAGTTTATTATTACCGGTATATTATTATTAGTTTATTATTATTATTATTATTATTATTACTGGTATATTATTATTAGTTTATTATTATAATTATTTTTATTACCAGTATATTATTATTATTATTATTATTTTTATTACCAGTATATTATTATTATTTTTATTACCAGTATATTATTATTATTATTATTACCAGTATATTATTATTATTATTATTACTGGTATATTATGTAGTACTCCTCACCACACCTACAACAATATAAATAAAATATAAAAATAAAAATAGTTAATATAAATAAAATATAAAAATAAAAATAGTTAATATAAATAAAATATAAAAATAAAAATAGTTAATATAAATAAAATATAAAAATAAAAATAGTTAATATAAATAAAATATAAAAATAAAAATAGTTAATATAAATAAAATATAAAAATAAAAATAGTTAATATAAATAAAATATAAAAATAAAAATAGTTAATATAAATAAAATATAAAAATAAATATAGTTAATATAAATAAAATATAAAAATAAAAATAGTTAATATAAATAAAATATAAAAATAAAAATAGTTAATATAAATAAAATATAAAAATAAAAATAGTTAATATAAATAAAATATAAAAATAAAAATAGTTAATATAAATAAAATATAAAAATAAAAATAGTTAATATAAATAAAATATAAAAATAAAAATAGTTAATATAAATAAAATAAAAATAAAAATACTGGTAAAAATAGTTTATTATTATTATTATTACTGGTATTATAATTTATTATTATTATTATTATTACTGGGATTATAATTTATTATTATTATTACTGGTATTATAATTTATTATTATTACACACACACACATACTTACACACCTGTCATAATTCTGCCTCTTTTCTTCATCCACCAACACTTCCACACACACACTTCCCCCCCCCCCACACACAAACACACACACCTGTCATACTTCTGCCTCTTCTCTTCATCCACCAACACTTCCACACACACACTCCCCACCACACACACACACACACCTACACACCTGTCATAATTCTGCCTCTTCTCTTCGTCCACCAACACTTCTACACACACACACTTCCCCTCCCCTCCACACACACACACACAAACACATACACCTACACACCTGTCATACTTCTGCCTCTTTTCTTCATCCACCAACACTTCCACACACACACTTCCCCTCCCCTCCACACACACACAAACACACACACACACCTACACACCTGTCATACTTCTGCCTCTTCTCTTCGTCCACCAACACTTCATAAGCTGCTCCGAGGTCTTTAAATTTATCCTCCGCGTTTGGATCTCCTTTGTTTTTATCGGGATGGTATTCCTTGGCGAGGCGACGGTAGGCTTTCTTGATCTGGTTCACGGCCGCATCTTTTGGTACGCCCAGTATCGCGTAGAAGTCCCGCCTGTGTGTGTGTTTTTTGAGAATTAATTATTTATTGCTTATATAGGTAAATTTACAGAAAACCTGTGTTCACTATATTATATTGTATATATTAGGATCATTATTCACTATTTTGGACCATTCTAACACACTTTTCATCTATGGTGTTTGTCTCGGAAATGCCTCGTTTTACAAACATAATTTGGAAACTAGTCTGACCTGACCTGACCTAGACCACAGCAGACTACTGGAACCTAACCTGGGCAAACTACCGGGACCTAACCTGTACAAACTACCGGGACCTAACCTGTACAAACTACCGGGACCTAACCTGTACAAACTACCGGGACCTAACCTGTACAAACTACCGGGACCTAACCTGTACAGACTACCTGGACCTAACCTGTACAAACTACCGGGACCTAACCTGTACAAACTACCGGGACCTAACCTGTACAAACTACCGGGACCTAACCTGGACAGACTACCTGGACCTAACCTGTACAAACTACCGGGTATAACCAGTGTAAACTATCATAAAGTGACTGGGGCAAATTTCCAGGACCTTAACCTAATGTGGCAACACTGCTCAAACCTAAACAAAAAAACACTTATTCTGTAATAATACCGTTATATATAATGCCTGTCTATATATGTGGTCATTGAGGTGATGTAAGTGTGGAGAGGGTGTGTGTGTGTGTGTGTGTGTGTGTGTGTGTGTGTGTGTGTGTGTGTATGTGTGTGTGTGTGTGTATGTGTGTGTGTGTGTGTATGTGTGTGTGTGTATGTGTGTGTGGTTAGGTCCCGGTAGTTTGCTGTGGTTAGGTTAGGTTAGGTGAGGCTAATTTCAAAATGCCATAGAAGAAAATAGTCTTAGAATGTTATAAATTAGTAGATAAAGAAGGTAAAACATCATAATAGAAAATGGCAATAGAATATATAATTACCGTTAAAAATAAAAATACTATAACGAGTAATCGAAGCATTAATATTTCACTATTTATTCCATATTTCACCATTTACTTATCAATTATCACCTCTACATTATCATCAACAATTAATATGGCTTATAAATAAATATAAATAAATAAGGTTGAAATAATAAATATACTGAAATATTAATTAATTTCACTATTTATTCACAATTATCACTATGTATTTATCACCTTGTCTACATTATCATTAATTAATATGGCCTATAAATATAAATAAATGAGGTTAAAATAATAAATATATTGAGTAAATACCAAAAACTGAAATATTAAATAAAATCACTATTTATTCCATATTTCACCATTTACTTATCAATTATTAACCCAAATGGTTGATAAATAACTATATATAAATAAATAGGGTTAAATAAATAAGGTTAATTATAATAAAATAAATATACTGACGTGTAATGACCAAAAACTGAAATATTAAATAATTTCACTATTTACATCATATTTCACTATTTACTTCATCATTTATCAACCAAAATGGCTGATAAATAAATAAATATAAACTCTACATTATCACCAGTTGTTTATAAATGGACTTACCCAGCTTCAGAGGCGATAATTAGTAAAAATACGAGACTAACACAGCAATAACAACTCCACCTGGCCGGCATTTTGACAGTACTGGCTTCAGGCTCCACAAACCAGTGTTACCAATTCAATTACTCACTTCTTTTTTTTTTTTTTTTTTTTATAGCCCGTATAAAAAACGCCCCAAAATCGCTTTAAAAAAACACCCAATTATTATATATTATTTTAGAGGCATGGTGATTTATTTATTTATTATTATTATTATTATTATCAACCATTTATAGCCCAAACAAAAAATGCCCCAAAATAGCCTTACAAAAATGCCCATTATTTCACCAGAAGCATAATTTTATTAGTATTATAATTATTATAGCCCAAATAAAAAACGCTTCAAAATAGCCTAAAAAACGCCCAATTATTATTATTTTAGAAGGTGGAAAGGAAAGGATGGAATGGAGGGGACTTAGGAAGGATAGAAAGCGTGATATTATTATAATAATAATTATCATTATCATTATACAACGCGATGATGTAGTAGGAACGTTTACAGAAATAGCCAAATGGACATCAAAGTTACAACATTGGCAATACTGCAAAACACTTTGGCAATATATATCAACACATATTATATATATTTTTAAAAAGTTTTTTCTTATGTTAAAAATGTAAATTATATAATGAATAAATTTTTGATTCTCTATATAAAGTAAGTGAAGCATGAATGTTGTTATTTATGAAGATAATAATGTGTTGTGTCCAGTAATTAGTTAAGCAGACGACGCCGCTACATATATACAGTATTGCCAGGCATTAAGATATTTCCCTAGATATAGAGTATTATTTTATAATAGGGTATTTTTTTTAATAAAGATTGTTCAAGAGTAGATAGGGAATTTGGTACCAGACGAAATATTAAAGAAAGATTATGGTAAATGTGCGACTTTTTTTAGGTAAAGAGGGAAGTTCTAATGTCGATGTAGAGGTAAAAATGGAAATCCCGATGTTGAAATTGAGGTAAAAAGGCAAGTTATGATATTGAAGTTGAGGTAAAAAGGAAAATTCTGATATCCAAGTTGAAATATAAAGGAAAATTCTGATGTTGAAGTTGGGAAAATTTTGTTCCTGTGAGTTGGCAACACTGTAGAGTAGACGACGCGGCCACACATATGACTGCCACGTGTCTTCACTTACACAATAACATTTTTCCTTATGGTCACTGCTAGTAAATTGTTTATTATTTCTTCAACGGCACCAAATAAGTTAATCAAATAATAATAATAATTAAATGAAAACTTTCTCCTGAATAAACTTTACAATTGACTATAGTAAATTGTTTATTATTTCCTTGTCGAGTAAATTGTTGTTTATTATTTCTTCAACGGCACCAAACATAATAATAATAATAATAATAATAATAATAATAATAATAATAATAATAATAATAATAATAATAATAATAATAATAATAATAATAAACTGTATATTATTTCCTCTGGCACCAAGCTAATGAAATAATAATAATAATAATAATAATAATAATAATAATAATAAACTGTATATTATTTCCTCTGGCACCAAGCTAATAAAATAATAATAATTAAATGAAAACTTTCTCCTGAATAAACTTTACAATTACGAGTTTATAATAATATATACCTTATTTTTGTAATTACTATTGAATGATGTAATAATAAATAACATGATTATATAAAATACCTACACACCCCTATTCTTGTCAATATATATTAATATTAATTTAATTTTGATGTAGTATATAATTTCTCAAAGGTTATAAAAAGAAAAGAGGGAACAGATGAAGAACAGAAAGATGGGAACAATTTAGTGACATTTTAATCTGGTTTTTACTTCCCCCTCCACCAAGCCTGTCCCCTACTCCCGCACCCCCCCCCCCCAGCCTGTCCACTACTCCCTCACCACCCCCACCAAGCCTGTCCCCTACTCCCGCCCCCGCCCCCCCCCCCCCAAGACTGTCCCCTACTCCCGCACCCCCCCCACCAAGCCTGTCCCCTACTCCCGCCCCCCCCCCCAAGCCTGTCCCCTACTCCCGCACCCCCCCCAAGCCTGTCCCCTACTCCCGCACCCCCCCCAAGCCTGTCCCCTACTCCCCCCCCCCCCAATCCTGTCCCCTACTCCCGCTCTCCCCCCCCTCCAAGCCTGTCCCCTACTCCCGCACCCCCTTAAACCACTGTGAAACTACTAGTAGTCATTATAATCCGTGTGTCAAACTACCCAACTACCGTCTCTAATCTCATAACGACCGAGCCGTTAAACCCTGGTGGTGGTGGGTTGCTGGTGGGGGTGGGTTGGTGGGTTGGTGGGGGTGGGTTGGGGAAGGACAGGTATAAACAAAAAAAAATATGACCGTTGGACTTGGACAGGGGGAGGGGGAGGGGAGGGACAGGGGAATTTTTTGTTTTAATCAATTTATTACTCCAAAAGGCGACATTCTTAGTTACATTAATGAGACAATATTTTACTGGAATACATAATATTATATAAGGCAAGTTGAACACACACACACACACACACACACACACACACAGACACACATACACACACACACACAGACACACACACACACACACACACACACATTAAGGTAAACTTTGTTACATTAATGACATATTAATGACAAAATTGCTTTAAACTTATATCATATAAGGCCTCTGAACATATTATTACAAAAGGCACGCAGAACACATATATACCCACACACAAAATTAAGACAAGTTTAATAATATTAATGCCAAAATATTCTGTATTTCATTATAATACACTGGGCACACTAAACAGTAAACACACATACACACACACAAAATAAGGCAAGTTCGGTTACATTAATGACATATCATACACTATGTAAATACATAACACACACACACACACATACATCCTTATACATATTAAGGAAAAGGTTGTTACATTATTGACATATTAAATCGAGTTCCTTTTTATCATACAAGGCTTCCTGTATACACATACAAAGTAAAGTAAATTTTGCTGTATTAATTACTTAATATGTGTTATTACATAATATTACATAAAACACAATGAACAATGAACACATACACACAAATTAGGGCAAGTTTAGTTACATTAAAGGTATATTATTATATATAATCATATAATATTACATAAGGCACGTAGAACATTTACCCACACACAAAATAATACAATTTTAGTTACATTAATTACACATTAAACAGTATGTAATTACGCAATATTTTATAATATACACACACACACACACACATACATACTCTATATATATACACTAAGGGGAGGGAAAGGGGGAGGGGGAGGGGGAGGGGAGGGACATGGGAAGGGGAAGGGGGAGGGGAAGGGAAGGGAAAGAGTAGAAATATATATATATATATATATATATATATGAGAGAGAGAGAGTTTGGAGAAAGTAAGAGTGAAGGACAATGAATACAAATATAACTTCACATTACACGTAAAGTCATGATGGTCTAATGTACTGCAACACCTTCCAATGAGATGGCTTCGAAAAATGATCCGAAACTATAGCTGTTGGTGTGTGCAATTTTGGTTCATAAAATTAACTCAAATAGCTCGTTTTTATTCACCAGGTTGCAATACATTAGACCATGACTTTAACACATTAGGGAATCATATATGTCTCACCTATCACACATATAATATTAAAATTTTTGCACACATACTTAAAATAGATTTTATAATGTAAAATAAACTCTATTGTCAATATACATATATCTATATGATAAAAGGTTTAACATAGTGCAATCCCACACACACACACATACATCCATACATACACCCACACACACACACACATACATAAATACATACACACACACACACACACACACATGCAGTACAATGTAAAAGTATAAAACAAATAATAGTCTACATCATCTACCTTCACACATACATACATCCATACATAAATACCTACACACATACATACATACACACACACATACAGTACAATGTAAAAAGTATAAAACCAATATAGTATATCTCTTGGCCTTGCATCTACCTTCATAGTGATACCGTACGTACCATTAAAAATGTGAAATATTATTCGGAACAAATGAATCTTTGAACCGATCTTTGGTAGCCTGAGGAAGTGTGAACCTTTTACGTGTTCTTAAGGGGGTGTGGGAATTAGGGGACAGGCTTGAGGGGGGACTGGGGGGTGCGGGAATAGGGGGACAGGTGTGTTTACTGTTTAGTGTATTATAAAGAAATACAGAATATTTTGGCATTAATATTATTAAACTTGTCTTAATTTTGTGTGTGGGTATATATGTGTTCTGCGTGCCTTTTGTAATAATATGTTCAGAGGTCTTATATGATATAAGTTTAAAGCAATTTTGTCATTAATATGTCATTAATGTAACAAAGTTTACCTTAATGTGTGTGTGTATGTGTGTGTATGTGTGTCTGTGTGTGTGTGTGTGTGTGTGTGTATGTGTGTGTGTGTGTGTGTGTGTATGTGTGTGTGTGTGTGTGTGTTCAACTTGCCTTATATAATATTATGTATTCCAGTTAAATATTGTCTCATTAATGTAACTAAGAATGTCGCCTTTTGGCGTAATAAATTAACCCCCCCCCCAAGCCTGTCCCCCTACTCCCGCACCCCCCCAAACCCCCCAAGCCTGTCCCCTGTTCCCACCCCCACTTAAGAACACGTAATTGTTATACAAAGGAGGTTTTATATCAGACATAATCTTATCTATTTGTTTTAACACCAATTTATTATACAAGTCACTTATTGTTGAACACTCATCCCCAGATCTCTTCGCAGATTTAACTATTTTATTTGCTTTATATTATATTTCTTTTTTTGTTAGACGTCCATACCAAACAGTAATCGAAAAACATATATAATAAAGGATTCCACCACTAACTGACCTGTAGAATAATAAATAAGATGAGTATATTTCTATCTACTCTTATTAATGATTTCAACCCACTTACAAAATGACGTGTCCTGTCTACACTTCTTATATATACACTACAGTATTATTATTAGCTGTTCCTCGCAATGCTTTATTAATTACAACACCTACTAAATATTTATATTCCCAAACTATTATCAACAGCTGTTCCATTGCCTACTTTGATATTATTTGGTATTACCCTATTATTTTCTTGTCAGGAAGTCAAATATCATCTCTTTGTTCTTTTTTACATTTAACAAACCTAATTAAGGCACTGTGAAACTAGCCTTAATAATCGGTGTGTCAAACTACCGAACTACCGGCTCTAATCTCATAATAACGACCAAAACAAACAATGATATCTTATGCCAGAAATTACTTTATCCATGGTATTGTACGATGGTATGGTAATGGTAC
>JAWZYT010000590.1:47500-62500 GCA_034508575.1 Petrolisthes manimaculis | reverse complement strand
TTTATTATTTATTGTTTATTATTTATTGTTTATTATTTATTGTTTATTATGTATTGTTTATTATGTATTATTTATTATGTATTATTTATTATTTATTATTTTTTATTATTTATTATTTATTATTATTTATTATTATTTATTATTTATTATTATTTATTATTTATTATTATTTATTATTATTTATTATTTATTTATTATTATTATTTATTATTTATTATTATTTATTATTATTTATTATTATTTATTATTTATTATTTATTATTATTTATTATTTATTATTTATTATATATTATATATTATTTATTATTTATTATTATTTATTATTTATTATTTATTATTATTTATTATTATTTATTATTTATTATTTATTATTATTTATTATTTATTATTATTTATTATTATTTATTATTATTTATTATTATTTATTATTATTATTATGATTTATTATTATTATTATTATTTATTATTTATTATTATTTATTATTTATTATTATTTATTATTTATTATTTATTATTTATTATTATTTATTGTTTATTGTTTATTGTTTATTGTTTATTGTTTATTGTTTATTGTTTATTATTTATTGTTTTTTATATATTATTATTTATTTATTATTTATTATTATTTATTATTTATTATTTATTATTTATTATTATTTATTATTATTTATTATTATTTATTATTATTTATTATTATTTATTATTTATTATTATTTTTTATTATTTTTTATTTATTAATTATTATTATTGTTTATTATTGTTTATTATTTATTGTTTATTATTTATTGTTTATTATTTATTATTTATTGTTTATTATTTATTATTTATTATTTATTATTTATTATTATTTATTATTTATTATTATTTATTATTTATTATTATTTATTATTTATTATTATTTATTATTTATTATTTATTATTATTTATTATTATTTATTATTTATTATTATTGTTTATTTTTTATTATTGTTTATTTATTATTATTTATTATTATTTATTATTATTTATTATTATTTATTATTATTTATTATTATTTATTATTTATTATTATTTATTATTATTTATTATTATTTATTATTATTGTTTATTATTGTTTATTATTTATTGTTTATTATTTATTGTTTATTATTTATTGTTTATTATTTATTGTTTATTATTTATTGTTTATTATTTATTGTTTATTATTTATTGTTTATTATTTATTGTTTATTGTTTATTATTTATTGTTTATTATTTATTGTTTATTATTTATTATTATTTATTATTATTTACTATTTAGTATTGTTTATTGTTTATTTTTTATTGTTTATTATTTATTGTTTATTATTTATTGTTTATTATTATTTATTATTTATTGTTTATTATTATTTATTATTTATTATTATTTATTATTTATTATTATTTATTATTTATTATTATTTATTATTTATTTATTATTTATTGTTTTTTGTTTATTGTTTATTATTTATTGTTTTTTGTTTATTGTTTATTATTTATTGTTTATTATTTATTATTTATTGTTTATTATTTATTGTTTATTATTTATTGTTTATTATTTATTATTTATTATTCATTTTTTATTTTCTATTATTTATTTTCTATTATTTATTATTTATTATGTATTATTTATTATGTATTATTTATTATTTATTATTTATTATTTATTATTTATTATTCATTATTTATTATTATTTATTATTTATTTATTATTCATTATTTATTATTCATTATTTATTATTTATTATTTATTATTATTTATTATTATTTATTATTTATTATTTATTATTTATTATTATTATTTATTATTTATTATTATTTATTATTTATTATTTATTATTTATTATTTATTATTATTTATTATTTATTGTTTATGGTTTATTGTTTATTATTTATTATTTATTATTTATTATTTATTATTATTATTTATTATTATTATTTATTATTATTATATATTATTATTTATTATTATTTATTATTTATTATTTATTATTATTTATTATTATTTATTATTATTTATTATTTATTATTATTATTTATTATTATTTATTATTTATTATTATTTATTATTTATTATTATTTATTATTTATTATTATTTATTATTATTTATTATTATTTATTATTTATTATTTATTATTATTTACTGTTTATTATTTATTGTTTATTATTTATTGTTTATTATTTATTATTGTTTATTATTTATTATTGTTTATTATTTATTATTGTTTATTATTTATTA
Organism: Petrolisthes manimaculis; assembly: GCA_034508575.1. Lineage (NCBI taxonomy): Eukaryota > Metazoa > Arthropoda > Malacostraca > Decapoda > Porcellanidae > Petrolisthes > Petrolisthes manimaculis. Next base: position 60,263 of record JAWZYT010000590.1, on the reverse strand, counting down.
TTTATTATTTATTATTTATTATTTATAATTTATTATTATTTATTATTATTATTTATTATTATTTATTATTATTTATTATTTATTATTATTTATTATTATTTATTATTATTTATTATTTATTATTATTTATTATTTATTGTTTATTATTATTGTTTATTATTATTGTTTATTATTTATTATTTATTGTTTATTGTTTATTATTTATTATTTATTATTTATTATTTATTGTTTATTGTTTATTATTTATTATTTATTTTTTATTATTTATTTTTTATTTTTTATTTTTTATTATTTATTATTTATTATTTATTATTTATTATTTATTATTTATTATATATTATTTATTATATATTATTTATTATATATTATTTATTATATATTATTTATTATATATTATTTATTATTATTTATTATTATTTATTATTTATTATTTATTATTTATTATTCATTATTTATTATTTATTGTTTATTATTATTATTGTTTATTATTATTATTGTTTATTGTTTATTATTTATTATTTATTATTTATTGTTTATTATTTATTGTTTATTGTTTATTATTTATTGTTTATTGTTTATTATTTATTGTTTATTATTTATTGTTTATTATTTTTTGTTTATTATTTTTTGTTTACTATTTTTTGTTTGTTATTTTTTGTTTATTATTTTTTGTTTATTATTTTTTGTTTATTATTTTTTGTTTATTATTTTTTGTTTATTATTTTTTGTTTATTATTTTTTGTTTATTATTTTTTGTTTATTATTTATTATTTATCATTTATTATTTATTATTTATTATTATTTATTATTATTTATTATTATTTATTATTATTATTTATTATTATTATTTATTATTATTATTTATTATTTATTATTTATTATTATTTATTATTTATTTTTATTTATTTTTATTTATTATTATTTATTATTTATTATTATTATTTATTATTTATTATTATTTATTATTTATTATTTATTATTTATTATTATTTATTATTTATTATTTAATATTTATTATTATTTATTATTATTATTTATTATTTATTATTTATTATTATTTATTATTTATTATTTATTTATTATTTATTGTTTATTGTTTATTGTTTATTATTTATGGTTTATTATTTATTATTTATTATTTATTATTTATTGGTTATTATTTATTGGTTATTATTTATTATTTATTTTTTATTATTTATTTTTTATTATTTATTTTTTATTTTTTATTTTTTATTATTTATTATTTATTATATATTATATATTATATATTATTTATTATTTATTATTTATTATATATTATTTATTATATATTATATATTATATATTATTTATTATTATTTATTATTTATTATTATTTATTATTTATTATTATTTATTTATTATTTATTATTTATTATTTATTATTCATTATTCATTATTCATTATTCATTATTCATTATTTATTGTTTATTGTTTATTGTTTATTGTTTATTGTTTATTGTTTATTGTTTATTATTTTTTGTTTATTATTTTTTGTTTATTATTTTTTGTTTATTATTTTTTGTTTATTAATTTTTGTTTATTAATTTTTGTTTATTAATTTTTGTTTATTAATTTTTACTTATTATTTATTATTTATTATTTATTATTTATTATTATTTATTATTATTTATTATTTATTATTATTATTCATTATTTATTATTATTTATTATTTATTATTTATTATTTATTATTTATTATTATTATTAATTATTTATTATTTATTATTTATTATTATTTATTATTATTTATTGTTTATTATTATTTATTGTTTATTGTTTATTGTTTATTGTTTATTATTTATTGTTTATTGTTTATTATTTATTATTTATTATTTATTATTTATTATTTATTATTTATTATTATTTATTATTATATATTTATTTATTTATTTATTTATTTATTTATTTATTATTTATTATTTATTATTTATTATATATTATATATTATATATTATATGTTATATGTTATTTATTATTTATTATTTATTATTTATTATTTATTATTTATTATTTATTATTATTTATTATTATATATTTATTTATTTATTTATTTATTTATTATTTATTATTTATTATTTATTATATATTATATATTATATATTATATGTTATTTATTATATATTATTTATTATATATTATTTATTATTTATTATTTATTATTTATTATTTATTATTATTTATTATTTATTATTTATTATTTATTATTATTATTATTGTTTATTGTTTATTGTTTATTGTTTATTGTTTATTGTTTATTATTTATTATTTATTGTTTATTGTTTATTGTTTATTATTTATTGTTTATTGTTTATTATTTTTTGTTTATTATTTTTTGTTTATTATTTATTATTTATTATTATTTATTATTATTTATTATTATTTATTATTATTAATTATTATTTATTATTATTAATTATTATTATTATTTATTATTATTTATTATTATTTATTATTATTTATTATTATTTATTATTTATTATTATTTATTATTTATCATTTATTATTATTTATTATTATTTATTATTATTTATTATTATTTATTATTATTTATTATTTATTATTATTTATTATTATTTATTATTATTTATTATTATTTATTATTATTTATTATTATTTATTATTATTTATTATTTATTTATTGTTTATTGTTTATTATTTATTGTTTATTATTTATTATTTATTGTTTATTATTTATTGTTTATTATTTATTATCTATTATTTATTATTTATTATTTATTATTTATTATTTATTATATATTATTTATTATTTATTATTTATTATATATTATTTATTATTTATTATTTATTATTCATTATTTATTATTCATTATTTATTATTTATTATTCATTATTTATTATTATTTATTATTTATTTATTATTCATTATTTATTATTTATTATTTATTATTATTATTTATTATTTATAATTTATTATTATTATTTATTATTATTATTTATTATTATTTATTGTTTATTGTTTATTATTTATTGTTTATTATTTATTATTTATTGTTTATTAATTATTATTTATTGTTTATTATTTATTGTTTATTATTTATTGTTTATTATTTATTGTTTATTATTTTTTGTTTATTATTTTTTGTTTATTATTTTTTGTTTATTATTTTTTAATTATTATTATTTATTATTTATTATTATTTATTATTATTATTTATTATTATTATTTATTATTATTATTTATTATTTATTATTATTATTTATTATTATTATTTATTATTATTATTTATTATTTATTATTTATTATTATTATTTATTATTTATTATTTATTATTATTTATTATTTATTATTATTTATTATTTATTATTATTTATTATTTATTATTTATTATTTATTATTATTTATTATTTATTATTTATTATTTATTATTATTTATTGTTTATTGTTTATGGTTTATGGTTTATTATTTATTATTTATTATTTATTATTTATTATTATTTATTATATATTATTTATTATTATTTATTATTATTTATTATTTATTATTATTTATTATTATTTATTATTATTTATTATTATTTATTATTATTTATTATTATTTATTATTATTTATTATTTATTATTTATTATTTATTATTATTTATTATTTATTATTTTTTATTATTTATTATTTATTATTTATTATTTATTATTATTTATTATTTATTATTATTTATTATTATTGTTTATTATTTATTGTTTATTATTTATTATTTATTGTTTATTATTTATTGTTTATTATTTATTGTTTATTATTTATTGTTTATTATTTATTATTGTTTATTATTTATTGTTTATTATTTATTGTTTATTATTTATTGTTTATTATTTATTATTTATTATTTATTATTATTATTATTATTTATTATTATTATTTATTATTATTTATTATTATTTATTATTTTTTTATTATTTATTGTTTAATGTTTATTGTTTATTATTTATTGTTTATTATTTATTGTTTATTATTTATTGTTTATTGTTTATTGTTTATTATTTATTATTTATTATTTATTGTTTTTTATTTATTATTTATTGTTTATTATTTATTGTTTATTATTTATTATTTATTATTTATTATATATTATTTATTATATATTATTTATTATATATTATTTATTATATATTATATATTATATATTATATATTATTTATTATTTATTATTTATTATTTATTATTTATTATTTATTATTCATTATTCATTATTTATTATTCATTATTTATTATTTATTATTCATTATTTATTATTTATTATTCATTATTTATTATTCATTATTCATTATTTATTATTCATTATTCATTATTTATTATTCATTATTTATTATTCATTATTCATTATTTATTATTCATTATTTATTATTTATTGTTTATTATTATTATTGTTTATTATTATTATTGTTTATTGTTTATTATTTTTTGTTTATTATTTTTTGTTTATTATTTTTTGTTTATTATTTTTTGTTTATTATTTTTTGTTTATTATTTTTTATTTATTATTTTTTATTTATTATTTTTTGTTTATTATTTTTTGTTTATTATTTTTTGTTTATTAATATTTGTTTATTAATATTTGTTTATTAATATTTGTTTATTATTTTTTATTTATTATTTATTATTTATTATTTATTATTTATTATTTATTATTTATTATTTATTATTATTTATTATTATTTATTATTATTATTTATTATTATTATTTATTATTTATGATTATTTATGATTATTTATGATTATTTATTATTTATTATTTATTATTATTTATTATTTATTATTTATTATTTATTATTTATTATTATTATTTATTATTTATTATTTATTATTTATTATTTATTATTTATTATTATTTATTATTATTTATTTTTATTTTTATTTTTATTTATTGTTTATTGTTTATTGTTTATTATTTATTGTTTATTATTTATTATTTATTATTTATTATTTATTGTTTATTATTTATTATTTATTATTTATTATTTATTATTTATTATTATTTATTTATTTATTTATTATTTATTATTTATTATTTATTATATATTATTTATTATTTATTATTTATTATTATTTATTATTTATTATTTATTATTATTTATTATTATTATTTATTTATTATTCATTTATTATTTATTATTTATTATTTATTATTGTTTATTTATTATTGTTTATTATTTATTGTTTATTATTTTTTGTTTATTATTTTTTGTTTATTATTTTTTATTTATTATTTATTATTATTTATTATTATTTATTATTATTTATTATTATTTATTATTATTTATTATTATTTATTATTATTATTATTTATTATTATTATTTATTATTATTTATTATTTATTATTTATTATTATTTATTATTTATTATTATTTATTATTTATTATTATTTATTATTTATTATTTATTATTATTTATTATTTATTATTTATTATTATTTATTATTATTTATTATTTATTATTTATTATTTATTATTATTTATTATTATTTATTATTGTTTATTATTGTTTATTATTTATTATTTATTATTTATTATTATTATTATTATTATTATTATTATTATTATTTATTATTATTATTTATTATTATTTATTATTATTTATTATTATTTATTATTTATTATTATTTATTATTTATTATTATTTATTATTATTTATTATTATTTATTATTATTTATTATTATTTATTATTATTTATTATTTTTTATTATTTTTTATTATTTTTTATTATTATTTATTATTATTTATTATTTTTTATTATTATTTATTATTATTTATTATTATTTATTATTATTTATTATTTATTATTATTTATTATTATTATTTATTATTATTGTTTATTATTTATTGTTTATTATTTATTGTTTATTATTTATTGTTTATTATTTATTGTTTATTATTTATTGTTTATTATTTATTGTTTATTATTTATTGTTTATTATTTATTGTTTATTATTTATTGTTTATTATTTATTATTATTTATTATTTATTATTATTTATTATTATTTATTGTTATTTATTATTATTTATTGTTATTTATTATTGTTTATTGTTATTTATTATTGTTTATTATTGTTTATTATTTATTGTTTATTATTTATTGTTTATTATTTATTGTTTATTATTTATTGTTTATTATTTATTGTTTATTATTTATTATTTATTATTTATTATTCATTATTTATTATTATTTATTATTTATTTATTATTCATTATTTATTATTTATTATTTATTATTTATTATTATTATTTATTATTTATAATTTATTATTATTATTTATTATTATTATTTATTATTATTTATTGTTTATTGTTTATTATTTATTATTTATTGTTTATTAATTATTATTTATTGTTTATTATTTATTGTTTATTATTTTTTGTTTATTATTTATTGTTTATTATTTTTTGTTTATTATTTTTTGTTTTTTATTTTTTAATTATTATTATTTATTATTTATTATTATTTATTATTATTATTTATTATTATTATTTATTATTTATTATTATTATTTATTATTTATTATTATTATTTATTATTATTATTTATTATTATTATTTATTATTTATTATTTATTATTTATTATTTATTATTATTATTTATTATTTATTATTTATTATTTATTATTATTTATTATTTATTATTATTTATTATTTATTATTTATTATTTATTATTTATTATTATTTATTATTTATTATTTATTATTTATTGTTTATGGTTTATGGTTTATTATTTATTATTTATTATTTATTATTTATTATTTATTATTTATTATTATTTATTATTTATTATATATTATATATTATTTATTATTATTTATTATTTATTATTATTTATTATTATTTATTATTATTTATTATTATTTATTATTATTTATTATTTATTATTTATTATTTATTATTATTTATTATTTATTATTTATTATTTTTTATTATTTATTATTTATTATTTATTATTTATTATTTATTATTATTTATTATTTATTATTATTTATTATTATTGTTTATTGTTTATTATTTATTGTTTATTATTTATTGTTTATTATTTATTGTTTATTATTTATTGTTTATTATTTATTGTTTATTATTTATTGTTTATTATTTATTGTTTATTATTTATTATTGTTTATTATTTATTGTTTATTATTTATTATTTATTATTTATTATTTATTATTTATTATTATTATTATTATTTATTATTATTATTTATTATTATTTATTATTATTTATTATTTTTTTATTATTTATTGTTTAATGTTTATTGTTTATTATTTATTGTTTATTATTTATTGTTTATTATTTATTGTTTATTATTTATTGTTTATTATTTATTGTTTATTATTTATTGTTTATTGTTTTTTATTTATTATTTATTGTTTATTATTTATTGTTTATTATTTATTATTTATTATTTATTATTTATTATATATTATTTATTATATATTATTTATTATATATTATTTATTATATATTATATATTATATATTATTTATTATTTATTATTTATTATTTATTATTTATTATTTATTATTCATTATTCATTATTTATTATTCATTATTTATTATTTATTATTCATTATTCATTATTTATTATTCATTATTTATTATTCATTATTCATTATTTATTATTCATTATTCATTATTTATTATTCATTATTCATTATTTATTATTCATTATTTATTATTCATTATTTATTATTTATTGTTTATTATTATTATTGTTTATTATTATTATTGTTTATTGTTTATTATTTTTTGTTTATTATTTTTTGTTTATTATTTTTTGTTTATTATTTTTTGTTTATTATTTTTTGTTTATTATTTTTTATTTATTATTTTTTGTTTATTATTTTTTGTTTATTATTTTTTGTTTATTAATATTTGTTTATTAATATTTGTTTATTAATATTTGTTTATTATTTTTTATTTATTATTTATTATTTATTATTTATTATTTATTATTTATTATTATTTATTATTATTTATTATTATTATTTATTATTATTATTTATTATTTATGATTATTTATGATTATTTATGATTATTTATTATTTATTATTTATTATTTATTATTATTTATTATTTATTATTTATTATTATTATTTATTATTTATTATTTATTATTTATTATTTATTATTATTTATTATTATTTATTTTTATTTTTATTTATTGTTTATTGTTTATTGTTTATTATTTATTATTTATTATTTATTATTTATTGTTTATTATTTATTATTTATTATTTATTATTTATTATTTATTATTTATTATTATTTATTTATTTATTTATTATTTATTATTTATTATTTATTATATATTATATATTATTTATTATTTATTATTTATTATTTATTATTATTTATTATTTATTATTTATTATTATTTATTATTATTATTTATTTATTGTTCATTTATTATTTATTATTTATTATTTATTATTGTTTATTTATTATTGTTTATTATTTATTGTTTATTATTTATTGTTTATTATTTTTTGTTTATTATTTTTTATTTATTATTTATTATTATTTATTATTATTTATTATTATTTATTATTAATATTTATTATTATTATTTATTATTATTTATTATTATTATTTATTATTTATTATTTATTATTTATTATTATTTATTATTTATTATTATTTATTATTTATTATTATTTATTATTTATTATTTATTATTATTTATTATTTATTATTATTTATTATTGTTTATTATTGTTTATTATTATTTATTATTTATTATTTATTATTTATTATTTATTATTATTATTATTATTATTATTATTATTATTATTATTATTATTTATTATTATTATTTATTATTATTTATTATTATTTATTATTTATTATTATTTATTATTATTTATTATTATTTATTATTATTTATTATTTATTATTATTTATTATTATTTATTATTATTTATTATTATTTATTATTTTTTATTATTATTTATTATTATTTATTATTATTTATTATTATTTATTATTTATTATTATTTATTATTATTTATTGTTTATTGTTTATTGTTTATTATTTATTGTTTATTATTTATTGTTTATTATTTATTGTTTATTATTTATTGTTTATTATTTATTGTTTATTATTTATTGTTTATTATTTATTGTTTATTATTTATTGTTTATTATTTATTGTTTATTATTTATTGTTTATTATTTATTGTTTATTATTTATTGTTTATTATTTATTTATTATTATTTATTATTTATTATTATTTATTATTATTTATTGTTATTTATTGTTATTTATTATTGTTTATTATTGTTTATTATTGTTTATTATTTATTGTTTATTATTTATTGTTTATTGTTTATTATTTATTATTTATTGTTTATTATTTATTGTTTATTATTTATTATTATTATTTATTATTATTATTTATTATTATTTATTGTTTATTATTTATTGTTTATTATTTATTGTTTATTGTTTATTGTTTATTGTTTATTGTTTATTATTTATTATATATTATATATTATTTATTATTTATTATATATTATTTATTATATATTATTTATTATATATTATTTATTATTTTTTATTTATTATTTTTTATTTATTATTATGCATTATTATTTATTATTATTTATTATTTATTATTATTTATTATTATTTATTATTTATTATTATTTATTATTATTTATTATTTATTATTATTTATTATTATTGCTGTCGACACTATTATTATTTATTATTATTTATTATTTATTATTATTTATTATTATTATTATTATTTATTATTGCTGTCGCACTATTATTATTTATTATTATTATTATTATTATTATTATTATTATTATTGCTGTCGACACTATTATTATTTATTATTATTTATTATTTATTATTGCTGTCGACACTATTATTATTATTATTATTTATTATTTATTATTGCTGTCGACACTATTATTATTTATTATTATTATTATGTATTATTTATTATTGCTGTTGACATTATTGGCCGCCTCCCCTGGCGTGGCCTATTGAGATTTCTACTTTGTCCTGACTTTATATTATTTTAAAATTAATTTATCTTGCATATTCATCATTCAACTGTATATTTTTACATGGATAATATTTCTATGGTGATTATAGATGAAAATATTAATATTTATATTTAACTTATTACATAAATATTTATATTTATCACAAGGAGTTTCTTTATTATTATTATAAGTATTAAAAACTACACAGCTTATAGATAAATAATTTATTTTATAATATAATATATATATATATATATATATTAAATAATATAAGCTATAATATTATGATATAAGAGTTTGTTCATTAAATATATATATATAGACTAGACCATAAGCCCGCACTACGCATGATACGATATTTTTTCCTTCCCAGCGGTGGCAGCCAGGCAGCGCGTGGAATGTAAATAAACCGAGTGAGTTGCCAGGCGTACGATAAAAGTGAAGTATGTGTAATTAAGTAATAGTGGGGTGTTGTTTGTGACGAAAATGTCCTCTGTCCCCCCTCACTGTCACACACTTTCCGTGTGTGAATTCCTGGCACTGTAGGTGGTCACATGACAATTTGTATACCATGACACACAAACACACACTCTTCATTTAGATATATAGATAATTTATCATAATTATAATATTTGTACACTTTGCCATACATATATATACATACATACACACATGTACAGTCGCGTCACATAGTCCTTGAACATACAGACTTCCCTTTACACTATACATACACACATACGTACACACTATTTAGTTTAATTAATTAATCCTGACACACACCTACACATGTAGGTGTGTGTGTGTGATTTTGGCGGGAAAGTGTTTAATTAAGGCTACAAGCTCAAAGTTTTGGCGGGAAAGTGATTCATTTAGGCTACGAGCTCAAAAGTTTAATGTGCTATTTTGGCGGGAAAATATTAAGTTTAGACTACGAGCTCAAAGTTTATATTTAATGTGTGATTTTGGCGGGAAAGCGCTCAATATAATTTAGGCTACGGGCTCAAAATTTATACTATTATTATTATTATTATTATTACTATTATTATGTTGTTGTTGATGTTGTTGTTGTTGTTGTTGTTGTTGTTGTTGTTGTTGATGTTGTTGTTGTTGTTGTTGTTGTTGTTCATGTTGTTGTTGTTGTTGTTCATGTTGTTGTTGTTGTTGTTCATGTTGTTGTTGTTGTTGTTCATGTTGATGTTGTTGTTGTTGTAATACTGTTTTTAATTCTTGTATAGTATTGGAATCTTTGGGTGAATTTGGCGGGAAACTGTCCATTTCTTGAATAACGAGTTGTCTCAGATCCACCTGACGCAGCTGTACATACACCCCGTCCTTGGGCTGAAGGGTCAGTACTCTGGGGTCTAAGGGCACGGGGTAGGGTGACCTTGGACTTGGTAACACGTCTACCTTCGTCAGTAGTGATGCTAAACCAGCCTTTACACTCAGACGCGCAAACCTTAAACCTGAAGAAGGAAATAAGGGTAAATAAGGGTCAATTTTTAACCTGACGAAGGAAATAAGGGTCAATTTTTAACCTGACGAAGGAAATAAGGGTAAATAAGGGTAAATATTAAACCTGACGAAGGAAATTAGGGTAAATAAGGGTCAATTTTTAACCTGAAGAAGGAAATAAGGGTAAATATTAAACCTCACTCACTCTCTCTCACACTCTCATTCACACTCTCTCACTCACACTCACTCACTCTCTCTCACACTCTCATTCACACTCTCTCACTCACACTCACTCACTCACTCTCACTCACTCTCACTCACATTCCCACTCACTCTAGACAATCATCCCACTCATTTTCCAACTCCCACTCATTTTCCAACTCCCACTCCCACTCATTTTCCCACTCCCCCCACTCCCACTTCCACTCTCCCACTCTCCCACTCCCCCCACTCCCACTCCCACTCATTTTCCCACTCCCACTCCCACTCATTTTCCCACTCCCACTCCCACTCACCAATACAACTCCTAGGTCCGGCACCAAAGGGTAGATAACTCCACTGGTTAGCCCTCTCACTCCCACTCCCACTCCCACTCCCACTACTCAGGAAACGCTCAGGGTTGAATTTGTGGGGTTCGAACCAGTATTGTGAATCTCGATGTAAACACCAAACAGGAACCAAGACACCGGTACCTGGTTGTAGTTCTATGCCACTACCACCTATTCTGTAAGAGAGAGAGAGAGAGAGGGGGAGTTAGAGAGAGTGTGGTGGGGGGTGGAAAGAGAGAGAAAGGGTGTGTGTGGAGAGAGAGAGGGAGGGAGGGAGAGTGAGTGTGGTGGGGGGTGGAGAGAGAGATAGTGGGGGAGGGAGAGTGTGGTGGGGGGTGGAGAGAGAGAGGGAGAGAGAGTGTGGTGGGGGGTGGAGAGAGAGAGTGGGGGGAGGGTTGTGTGGAGAGAGAGAGAAAGGGTGTGTGTGGAGAGAGAGAAAGGGTGTGTGTGGAGAGAGATATATATATAGGAGAGAGAGGGGAGTGTATGTAGAGAGAGAGAGAGTGGGGGGGGGGTGGAGAGAGAGAGAGAGGACGAAATATATATATAAACAGAGAGAGAGAGAGAGAGAGAGAGAGAGAGAGAGAGAGGAGGGGGAAGAATATGTCGAGTCGAGACACACACACACACACACACACTCTATAACACTACTCACCTATATGTTTTAGTACATACACGTTCAATAACAGGTGCTGGTGGATATAACCTTAATACTTCACAAACTACAGCATCTAAGTAACGTAAT
>JAWZYT010000590.1:27500-40000 GCA_034508575.1 Petrolisthes manimaculis | reverse complement strand
ATTAGGAACCACGTGACGTCACAACCCTATACCACGTGACGTCACAACCCTATACCACGTGACGTCACAACCCTATACCACGTGACGTCACAACCCTATACCACGTGACGTCATGTATGTATGTATGTATGTATGTATGTTCCACCAACAGTGTGCTACTACTAGTACTACTACTACTAATAATAATAATGATATGAATTGGTTCGTAGAGCGAGGACTTGGCGAAAGTCTGGCAAAATTCCGACCCCTTGATTTTGGACCTAATGCTCAAATGTTGAGTTTTAGGAATACAGCCATCACTCAAGTACCATTAGAAGCAGAAATGTACATAGCAGGTTATATATATATATATATATATATATATATATATATATATATATATATATATATATATATATATATATATATATATATATATATATAACATAGCAGGTTATAGAAAAGGTCTCATCAAAATCAAATCTCTACAACTGAAATTATTGCGGTTTTATCAATTTTCAGTTTTTTTTATAATTTTGATCTTGATTTTTTACTTTTGACCTTGAAAAACAATAGGTGACCTATAAATGTTGATGCCTATAATGCCTATATACCTATACCTATATACCTATGCCTATATACCTATGCCTAAATACCTATACCTATACCTATATACTTCTATACCTATATACCTATATACTTATATACCTATACGTATATACTTCTATACCTGTGGTAAAAATGTCAGTAAAATCAGACAAGCATTATGACCTGTAGACCACCAACCTACAGACATACACACACAAACACAACATCACTGAGCAACATAATAATTATATAGGTTAGGTCACGTGTTATACATGTGTGTTATAACCCTCTCTTTATCTCTCTCTCAGGTGTGTTATGTAGGTATAGGGTTAATTAGTTAAGTCATGTTACCTGTTACTCTACCTCCCCCCCCCCTATTATGGTAGTAGTAGTAGTAGTAATAATAATGATAATAATAATAATAATAGTAGTGGTAATAATAGTAATAGTAGTAGTAGTAGTAGTAATAGTAGTAGTAGTAGTAGTAGTAATAATGATAATAATAATAATAGTAGTAGTAGTAGTAGTAGTAGTAGTAGTAGTAGTAGTAGTAGTAATAGTAGTAGTAGTAATAATGATAATAATAATAATAGTAGTAGTAGTAATAATAATAATAATATTAATAGTAGTAGTAGTAATAGTAGTAGTAGTAGTAGTAATAATGATAATAATAATAATAGTAGTAGTAGTAATAATAATAATAATATTAATAGTAGTAGTAATAGTAGTAGTAGTAGTAGTAGTAGTAGTAGTAGTAGTAGTAATAGTAATAAAGTTATAGTTATATGTCCTTTTAACACTCAACAACAAAGGGTTATAAGGGTTATATGGTATAGCAGAGGTCAAGGTTAAAAGGGTATATGTGTGTGTGTGTGTGTGTGTGTGTGTGTTTGTGTGTGTGTGTGTGTTTGTGTGTGTGTGTTGGGGTAGGTTAGTGTATGTATGGGGTGAAGAGGGTGTGTATATGTGTGTGTGTATATGTGAGAGAGAGAGAGAGAGAGAGAGAGAGAGAGAGAGAGAGAGAGAGAGAGAGAGATGTATAGTACAGCTACATGTGTGTGTGTGTGTGTGTATGTGTGTGTGTGTGTGTGTGTGTGTGTGTGTGTGTGTGTGTTGGATACTGTTTATCTTGTATCTTTATCTTTTCTTCAACAGATAATACACATACATACATACATATATATAGATACAGATACATATATGCATGCATACATACATACATACTTAAATTAAGACAAATATATATACACTCTCACTCTCTCTCTCTCTCTCTCTCTCTCTCTCTCTCTCTCCTCTCTCTCTCGCACACGCACACGCACACGCACACACACACGCACACACACACGCACACATACATACATACACACACACACACACACTCTCCTTGAATTAAAATACCCTCACACACACTCTCTCTCTCTCTCTCTCTCTCTCTCTCTCTCTCTCTCTCTCACACACACACACACACACACACTCTCTCTCCTTGAATTAAATACCCTCTTTCATTCTCTCTCTCTCTCACACACACACACACACTCTCCTTGAATTAAAATACCCTCACACACACACACACACACACACACACACACACACACACACACACACACACACACACACACACACACACACACACTCCTTGAATTAAAATACCCTGATAATAATAATATGCACTTTACGAGCACATGTACCCTGGACTGATTAAAGCTATCTTTATCTCTCTCTTTCTCTCTCTTTCTTTTTCTTTCTTTCTCCCCCCTCTCTCTCTTTCTATCTCTATCTCCCCCCCCTCTCTCTCTCTTTCTATCTCTGTCCCCCTCTCTCTCTCTTTTTCTCCCTCCCTCCCTATTCACTTCTCTATCTATCTATTTATCTATTTATTTATTTCTCTCTCTATCTATTTATCTATCTATATCTATCTATCCATCTCTCTCTCTATCTATCTATTCATCTCTTTATCTATCTATTCATCTCTATCTCTATCTATCTATCTTCATCTCTCTCTCTATCTATCTATCTATTTATCTATTTATTTATCTCTCTATCTATCTATCTATTCATCTATATATCTATCTATCTATTCATCTCTCTCTCTATCTATTTATCTATCTACATCTCTCTATATCTATTCATCTCTCTCTCTATCTATCTATTCATCTCTCTATCTATCTATCTATTCATCTCTCTATCTATCTATCTATTCATCTCTCTATCTATCTATCTATTCATCTCTCTATCTATCTATCTATTCATCTCTCTATCTATCTATCTATTCATCTCTCTATCTATTCATCTCTCTATCTATCTATCTATTCATCTCTTTATCTATCTATTCATCTCTATCTCTATCTATCTATCTATTCATCTCTCTCTCTATCTATTCATTTCTCTATCTATCTATCTATTTATTTATCTCTCTATCTCTCTATCTATTCATCTCTATCTATTTATCTATCTATTCTCTCTCTCTCTATCTATCTATCTATCTATTTATACATCTCTCTCTCTCTATCTATCTATCTATTCATCTCTCTATCTATCTATTCATCTCTCTCTCTCTCTCTCTATCTATCTATTCATCTCTCCTTCTATCTCTCTATCTATCTATTCATCTCTTTCTCTCTCTCTCTCTATCTATTCATCTCTCTCTCTCTCTCTCTCTCTCTCTCTCTCTCTCTCTCTCTCTCTCTCTCTCTCTCTCTCTCTCTACCAGGTGTACTGGGAGAGGAGTCAAGGAGATAAAGATAATGATAAAGATAATGATAAGAAAAAAAAGAGATAGATAATAGTACTAAAGTATTGTTTATTATTATTATTATTATTATTATTATTATTATTATTATTATCATGTCTATTATTATTATTGTTATTATTATTATTATTATTATTATTATGTCTATTATTATTGTTGTTGTTATTATTGTTATTATTATTGTTGTTGTTGTTGTTATTGATATTATTATTAAGTTTATTGTTATTATTATTATGTTTATTATTACTGTTGTTATTATTATTATTATTATTATTATTATTATTATTATTATTATTAGGCAGTAATTCGGTGGGTAGGTGGGTAGGTGGGTAGGTAGGTAGGTGGGTAGGTAGGTGAGTAGGTAGATGGGTAGGAGTGGTAGTAGCGACGCATAGAAACACACACACACACACACTGATTTGTCATTTTATCTTCACACACACACACACACACACACACACATACAGACACACTCTCTCTCTCTCACACACACACACACACAGACACACACACTCTCTCTCTCTCACACACACACACAGACACACACACTCTCTCTCTCTCTCTCACACACACACACAGACACACACACTCTCTCTCTCACACAGACACACACACTCTCTCTCACACACACACACACACACACACACACACACTTACATCATCACACTCTTATCACTACACACACACACACATACATACATACATACACACATACATACATTCATACACACATACATACATACATAATCACCCTTTCAATGATAACCACAGATAAATACATTTCTTTTAACTTTCTGATAATAATACAGTAATTATAATAATAATTTATCTGTTATCTCTTATATTAGATGTTTGTGTGTGTGTGTGTGTGTGTGTGGTGTGAGTGTGTGTGTGTGTACTAAAGGTATGTATGTGTGTGTGTGTGTGTGTGTGTGTGTGTACTAAAGGTATGTATGTGTGTGTTTGTGAGAAAGAGTGTGTGTGTACTGTAGGTATGTATGTATGTGTGCGTGTGGGTGTGTGAGAATGTGTGTGTGTGTGTGTGTGAGAGAGAGAGTGTGTGTGTACTGAAGGTATGTATGTATGTGTGTGTGTGTGTGAATAGGAATACATATGTGTGTGTTATTCATTACCAAATCCTTTAATACATACATACACACACACAATTGGCTTACATACATACATACATACATACATACACACACAGACACAATTGGCTTACATACATACATACACACACATACACGTCTGGCTTACATACATACATACATTTTCCCCAGGTTAAAAAAATTAATACATACATTGTATATTTTATTATCAAAAAGTATACATGCATACACACAATCGTTTATTTTTTCTTATTTTATAACTCTGTATACATACATACATACATACTTACACAGGCAGTATTTCTGGGTTCGAGATGTGTGTGTGTGTGTGTGTGTGTGTGTGTGTGTGTGTGTGTGTGTGTGTGTGTGTGTGTGTGATATGGTTTGTATGTATGTATTTCTGTATGTATGTATGTATACGGAGTTGTGTCATATTCAAGAACATTAATGGTACATACATACATACATACATACACCATCGTATACACTACAGATGTCCGTCCTTGCATACAGATTATTATTATTTTTATTATTTCATACAACTATTATTTAAATGACTAGAGAAAGTGTGTGTGTGTGTGTGTGTGTGTGTGTGTGTGTGTGTGTGTGTGTGTGTGTGTGTGTGTGTGTGTGTGTGTGTGTAATGTTGTCAGAAAATTGAAGATAAATGAGTCCTTTAAATATTGCCATGACACACACACACACACAAACAAACACACACACACACAAACAAACACACATACACACAAACAAACACACACACATACACACACATAGTCAGGAGGAATCAGAAGTCTTCAATTAATTTTCATACACACACACATACATACACACAAACACACACACAATCACAGAGTCATTAATACATTAGTGTATGTTTGTATGTATGTATTAAAATGTATTATATTATTTGGCCTTAATAGTGAGATCTATATTATATTGTATGACTTTCTCTCTCTCTCTCTATTTCTTTCTTTCTTTCTCTCATTTTCTCTATCACTTTCCCCCTCTCTCTCTCTCTCTCTCTCTCGCTCTCTCTCGCTCTCTTTCTCTCTCTCTCTCTCGCTCTCTTTCTCTCTCTCTCTCTCACACTGTCTCATTTTCTCTCTCTCTCTCTCATAATTATAAACTGTTGTTATATAATTATGTTTACAATACAAATTCATTACAACAACAAAAATACAAAACAAATAATTATTGTATTTTCCTTCTATTTCTTTCCTACTTACTTTCCTTCTTTTCCTTCTATGATATTTCCTTGGTGTTTACTGTCCTTCCTTTCCTTCTATTTCCTTGCTGTTTACTGTGTGTATGTGTGTATGTATGTATGTATGTATGTATGTATTATCTCATCACACATTACGTATAGAAGGAGAGAGATCAGAGAAGTAGGAGTGTGTATGTATGTATGTATGTATGTATGTGTGTATGTATTATCTCATCACACATTACGTATAGAAGGAGACAGATCAGAGAAATAGGAATGTGTATGTATGTATGTGTGTATGTATGTATGTATGTATTATCTCATCACACATTACGTATAGATGGTGACAGATCAGAGAAGTAGGTATGTGTATGTATGTATGTATGTATGTATGTATTATCTCATCACACATTACGTATAGAAGGTGACAGATCAGAGAAGTAGGAGTGTGACATAGCATCCTCTGCACTCATCCTTACAGCTGGACTACATATTAACAGCCTCTGGGGGGAGAAACACACACAAATAGACTTTAGAAAATTAAAATGTGGTTTGAAATATATAATATAATACTAATAATACAGTAATACTAATATTTACCTGTTATAAATCTCTTCCTTTACTACTTATAATAATAATAATAATACTAATAATAATATTAATAATAATAATAATATTTACCTGTAATAAATCTCTTCCTTTACTACTTATAATAATACTAATAATAATAATAATAATATTTACCGTAATAAATCTCTTCCTTTACTACTTATAATAATAATAATAATACTACTACTAATACTACTACTACTACTACTACTACTACTATTTACCTGTAATAAATCTCTTCCTTTACTACTGAGTTTAGGACAGACTTGTGAGAGTGTCATAGTGGGTTGATATAAAGGGAATGATTTATAGTCAGGTAGAGAGGTCATGCCAGGCCAGGTCTCTTCGGTGGGAGTTCCCAGGAGTTTAAAGATGCGTTTGACCTGATCCTCCACGTCACTCCCGGGGAACAGAGGTCGGCCAGCGTTGGCTAACTCTGGAGGTCAAAGGTCACACGGTAAATATATCCATTATTATCTTATCTATAAATATATATAATACTGTAGTAACTAATTCATTCTTATATCTATAAATATATGTAATAATAAGTAATTCATTCTTATATCTATAAATATATGTAATAATAACTAATTCATTCTTATATCTATAAATATATGTAATAATAACTAATTCATTCTTATATGTATAAATATATATAATAATATCTAATTCATTCTTATATCTATAAATATATATAATAGTAACTACCTGTAAATAATTCTTAATTTATAAATTAATATAATAATAAGTATTGGTAATTAATTATTCTCATATCTATAAACATATATAAAAATAACTACCGATAAATCATTCTTATATCTATAAATATATATAATAATAAGTAAATCATTCATACTGTATATGTATAAATCAATACTGTATAATAATAAGTCTTGGTAATAATAAGTGTTACCATACCAGCAAATATACATCCAGCCGACCACATATCAATGGATGTGTTATAGAGTTTAGCACCAAATAATACATCAGGTGGACGATACCACAGTGTTACCACCTCAGCTGAATAACAACGTACAGGAATACCAAACGCACGGGCAAGGCCAAAGTCAGCAAGTTTCAGTTCACCATTCTGGAAAAAAATAATAATAATAATAATAAATAAATAAAAATAAATATTACAGGGGTGTGGGAATAGGGGGACAGGCTTGGTTTTTTTTTTACAGATAATTAATTATATATACAGTATATACTTTATGTACTACATAAAAACTTGTAAATTTCATTATATACCTTGTAAATTAAAAATAAACGTTAACATTTAATTAAATACCTTGTAAATTAAATTAAAAAACTTTAACATTTAATTAAATACAGTACCTCATAAAATAAATAAAAACTTCAACATTTAATTATATATTGTACCTCATAAATTAAATAAAACTTGTACATTTAATTAAATACCTGGTAAATTAGATATAAACTTTAAACCTTTAAGCCAATACCTTGTTTATAAGTAGGTTCTGAGGTTTGAGGTCACGATGAAGAACATTACGACTATGACAAAACTCCAGACCTCTCAACAACTGGAAACTGGAAAAATAGTTCATAATTAACTTACAGGAAAAATTTGACATTATCCAGATCAATTTCACCATTAAGACTGTCAAAAAACTTCTTAATTATCAATATCAGGATCAATTTCACTTTCATAATTAATTTACAGGAAAGACTTGACAATATCCAGATCAATTTCTCTGTTAAGACTGTCAAAATATTTCTTAATTAACTTACAGGAAAGATTTGACAATATCGGGGTCAATTTCTCTGTTAAGACTGTCAAAAAACTTCATAATTAACTCAAAGACTGTCAAAAAACTTCATAATTAACTCAAAGACTGTCAAAATATTTCATAATTAACTCAAAGACTGTCAAAATATTTCATAATTAACTCAAAGACTGTTAAAATATTTCATAATTAACTCAAGACTGTCAAAATAGTTCATAATTAACTCAAAGACTGTCAAAATATTTCATAATTAACTTACAGGAAAGACTTGACAATATCGGGGTCAATTTCTCCGTTCAGACTGTCAAAATATTTCTTGAGGTCTTGGTCACAATGTTCAAAGACGAGGGTGAGTTTCTTGTCTGAGTGAAGCACGTCATGAAGCCTCACTATGTTCTTATGCTTCAGTTCCTTCAGGAGGCAAATCTCACGTAGGGCTGAAGAAGGTACGCCCTGGAAGGAAGGTTAGGTTAGGTTGGGTTAGGTTACGTTACGTTAGATTAGGTTAGGTTAGGTTAGGTTAGGTTAGGTTAGGTTGGGTTATGTTGGGTTGGGTTGGGTTGGGTTGGGTTGGGTTAGGTTAGGTTAGGTTAGGTTAGGTTGGGTTGGGTTACGTTACGTTACGTTAGATTAGGTTAGGTTAGGTTAGGTTGGGTTAGATTGGGTTGGGTTACGTTAGGTTGGAGATGTTTGTGTGTGTGTTATTTAGAATGGAGATGATTGTGTGTGTGTGTGTGTTTTATTCTATTTAATTTTATTTGTCAGAACATAAAAAAAACACAGTAAAAAAATGAAATAAAATAGTAAAAAAACAGAAAATAAAATAAAAAACAGTAAAAAACCCGGTAAAAACGGTAAAAAAAAAGGAAATAAAACAGTAAAATAAAAGAAAGAATAAAAAACAGTAAAACAAATGGTAAAAAAAAAACAGAAAAAAAACAATAAAAAAAAACTAAAAAAAACTAAAAAAAACAGTAAAAAAAAACGGTAAAAAAACTTGTAAATCTCACCTCATCGTCGTCATCGAGTCGGACCCTCTTGAGTGCCACTATTTCCTGAGTCTCTCGATTCTTGGCCTTGAACACCGTACCATATGTGCCTGTGTGTGTGTGTCGAGAGAAAGAAAGAAAGAAACACATATATAAACACATATAAACACATATATAAATAGAAGGACTGTATTCAAGAACATCTGTAGTGTATACGATGGTACCATATGTGCCTGTGTGTGTGTCCAAAGAAACACATAAATAGAAGGACACTCTCACACACACACACACACACACACTGAGAAAGAGAAAGACGCACACACACACACTGAGAGAGAGAAAGACGCACACACACACACACACACTGAGAGAGAGAAAGACGCACACACACACACACACTGAGAGAGAAAGACACACACACACACACACTGAGAGAGAAAGACGCGCACACACACACACACACACACACACTGAGAGAGATTAAAGACACACACACACACACACTGAGAGATAAATTGATTGATACACATATTTTGTTTGGATTTTAAGACTACGATAAATTTGGAACTGGAATAAATTGTCCAAAACTTCATTACAACCAAAATACAAGTAAATATGAAAAGTATAAGTTGTAAAGTGTTATGAAAAGTATAAGTTGTTAAGTGTTATGAAAAGTATAAGTTGTAAAGTGTTATGAAAAGTACAAGTTGTAAAGTGTTATGAAAAGTACAAGTTGTAAAGTGTTATGAAAAGTATAAGTTGTTAAGTGTTATGAAAAGTGTTATGAAATACTTTACCTTCGCCAATTTTCTCGAGTTTTTCATATTTCTGCATTTCTTTGGGTTGATGTTCCCTTCTGGCTTGACGTCCCTTTGTTTACATTTATTCAGTGTTGCCAGATACACACAGGTAATCAATGTTGCCAGATCGATGTGGCCTAATAGCTTCTATAAACGGGTTCAGCAAAAACTCGCTACATCTTTGTTGATTATTTTCATATTACTTTCTTACCACAGTTATTTCCAGGTAGTATGCCCAGGTTAGGTCCCGGTAGTTTCCCAGGGCAGGAAATGATTGGGGGAAATTACTTGGGGCCTACCCGGATCTGGCAACATTGCTATAAAATATAACTCTGCTTTTATATTACACAGAAAAAATAAAATATTATATGGTATTGATGTGGTAAATGCTTTATAATTTTTTTGGTATATTTAAACAAGTCTAATAATTCATTTGTAATAAAAAAATAGAGTATAATATCAACAAGAAATAATACGTTATTATTAGTTATTATAAGTTATTATTTATATTCTCGTAGTACTCCGCTCAAACATGAACAAAGGACAGTATTTTTAGGTATATATAAAAAAGTATAATAATTAATTTGTAATAATAAAAATGGAGCATAATATAAACAAGAAATAAATGTTATTATTTATAATAGTCTCGTAGTACTCGACCCAAACATAAACAAAAGGCAGTATTTTTAGGTAAATCTTTATATATATATATAAATTATAATGATTAATTTGTAATAATAAAAGTGGAGGATAATACAAACAAGAAATAATAAGAAATAATAAGTTATTATTTATAGTCTCGTAGTACTCGACCCAAACATAAACAAAAGGCAGTATTTGAATTTTCTCTTAGTGAATGGCTGCATTAAAAGGTGATATATGTACTAATTCTCTCTATATATATTCAAATTATCCCCTCTATGCCATTATATATGTACTAAAGTGTATATAATTAGGTTAATGATGTGAAATGTAAGTTAATTATGTAAAATATGGACGATTTAATTAAATATATGTACCTTGTGTGTGACCTTGAATACGGGATAGAAATGGTTGACAAATATCATTATTATTATTATACCCTTTTTATTGGTATTATTAAGGGGATGTGGGAGTAGGGGACAAGCTTGGAAGGGGACTGGGGGTGTGTGGGAGTAGGGGACTGGGGGGGTGCGGGAATAGGAGGACAGGCTTGGGTAAATTTTTACAAGTTGCCACAACAGGATTTCACTGGAATTTTTTTTTATTTCCTAGAAGGATTTAGTGTGACTACCGGGACCTAACCTGGGCAGACTACCGGGACCTAACCTGGGCAGACTACCGGGACCTAAGCAGGAAAAAATATACAGTAGAAATTAGTCAGACCAGACCTGACCTAACCTAACCTAATCTGGACTGGGACACACTACCAGGACCTAACTTGGGCAGACTACTGGGACCTAACTATAAGAGGTAACTACCGGTACTGTTATGCAGCATTTGTAGAAGAAATGGTATATAGAAAAGTGGTTTGTAATAGTGAAATATCAACACTGGTAATAGTAAAATTTTTGAAATCGAGTTGTGGCAACTTGTAAAAATATTCCCAGGCTTGGGGTGGGTAGAAAGCCTGTCCCCCTATTCCCTAACCCCCCCCCCCCCAAGCCTGTCCCCTACTCCCACACCCCCTTAATGGTAAAATTCAAGCGTTTGTGTATAATTTGAGTATTATTAATGATAATATTCAAGCGTTTGTGAATAACACAAATGAATAACACACTCTCTCTCTCTGTGACAGGTTTTGGAGTAACAAGATGGCACACACACACACATACAAACACAGAGACTGAGAGATGAATAACACACACACACACAGACTCTGACAAATGAATAACACTCTCTCTCTCTCTCTCTCTTTCTCTCTGTGACAGGTATTGAAGTAACAAGATGATACACACACACACAGACTGACAAATGAATAACACTCTCTCTTTCTCTCTCTGTAACAGGTATTAGAGTAACAAGATGACACACACACACACAGACTGACAAATGAATAATACTCTCACTCTCTCTCTTTCTCTCTCTGTAACAGGTATTGAAGTAACAAGATGACACACACACACACACAGACTGACAAATGAATAACACTCTCACTCTCTCTCTTTCTCTCTCTGTAACAGGTATTAGAGTAACAAGATGACAGAGGGAGGGAGGAATATAATGGTAGAAGTGAGGGAGAGATTAGACTACTTAGGTTATCATGAGCCACTCTCCCCACACTCCCTTCCCTTAGTACAACACCTCCTCAAAGACCTCTTGGCTAATAATAAACAACTCAGTGAGGCTCAAACACAACTTACTGATTTAAAGAAGGTATGTTATGATTTGGAACAGTATTATTTTATTATATTAACTATTATTTTATTATAAGGATCTCAGTGATGCTCAAACACAACTTACTGACTTAAAGAAGGTATGTAATGATTTGGAACAGTATTATTTTTATTATAAGGAACTAGTTATTGATTTAAATAAGGTATGTTATGATTCAGAACAGTATTATTTTATTATATTAACTATTATTTTATTATATTAACTATTATTTTATTATAAACAACTCAGTGAGGCTCAAACACAACTTACTGACTTAAAGAAGGTATATAATGATTTGGAACAGTATTATTTTATTATATTAACTATTATTTTATTATATTAATTATTATTTTATTATAAGGATCTC